>OZ023235.1:23762886-24068143 GCA_964006365.1 Trididemnum miniatum
CCTAAGATTGTGCAAACGCGTGGTTATGCTGATTTTGTCACTTAAGGCAGGGGTGAGCAAACTACGGCCCGCGGGCCGCATGTCGTCCGCGAGCTCTTGCAAAAGGATGAACCTTGTGCCCTAGCGAAATTTTGTGGAATATAGAACGTTTGCAGACGTGATGACCTTTTTTTGCTTTTCACTTGATTTCGGGAGGAAAATAGGATATTTCCGGTCGTGATGACCTAGGGCGGGTCCAGAGGGGGATGCATTTTCTCCACCAGACATATTCAGCAATGCTTTGGTTAAATAAAGTTTTTCATAGTTTCGAACCTCTTCATAACAATACGCCTGAGTCGCCTTCAGCACGCATAATCGAAAATGTGCGAAAAAAATGCATCATATTTGGTGAAACACTCAAAATAAGGGGTCAAAAACGGAAACAAAATTTCCCTGAAAATTGTTCAAAAAGCACTAAAATGGCCATCGCAGTACGTAAATTTTCAAAAATTTCCGGGGAAACATGTCCCCGGACCCCTCTAGAGTCGTTTTTGTTACTTAAGCTGCTTTAATTTACTCTGCCGGAAAAAAACTACGCTTGAAAAAGAGACGAAATTTGATGCCTCCTCCCTGAAAAAATTTCTAAATACGCCCATCACATGAAACATTATCAAAAGGCTTATTTACGCTCGTTTCCGAGTCTAAACGTCTTAACGTCTTTGTATTTAGTTAACATTCAACCTAATTCAAAATTACATCCCCCCACCAAAACTTTCTGGATTCGCTCCAGGTGATGACCTTTTTTTTGCTTTGCTTTTCCAAACAGAGCGGCCCTCGGCTTTAACATTTTTTCCAATGCGGCCCTTTGTGCTAAAAGTTTGCCCACTCCTGACTTAAGACATACAGGTATTGGGTAATTGTTTTTGCATTGAACTCTAGTAAACCAGACTACTTCTTTGCTGACGTATGAATAATGCTTTTCTCTTCACGTTGCAAATTTTTAACATGCTGAGTTAATGTTCACCTTAAACAATCTTCAATGTTCAAGTCGTAAACCTGTGGGGCTACTCTACTCGATGACCTCACGATCCCTTCGTAGTCACTTTGTTGCTGTATTGTAATCGCGATATAGCAGCAACAAATAAATAAAGCTTGAGTCTTGTCAACGCTTTCTTTGATCGCAAGCTGTTACATTGATTTTAAAAGTTTTTGGTTTAGTTTCAATTTCTTCCGGTTCCGAGCTCATTAACTTCCATTGCTAAAGTTCAAGTCTGAGATTGCAATACAAAAACAATTATGCCTTACGTAACAAAAACAGCATAACTACACGTTTACACAAATCTTATTTTGAAGCACAAAGATTTTGAAAAAGCTGCTCTTCATGAGCATGACAACAGTTATGCAACATGGGTTTTTTTACGTGCAGTGGTTGTGGCTACTGGTGAGTACAAACACAGGAGAAAAGAGGCCTATGCTTTTACGACAATTTATAATTGTATTATTCACGATTCTGAAATTGCAAGGATGTTTGTAATCGTTGATACTTAATGATACTTAGTCCCATACCCAACTATGGAGACCCAACTATAATTACCCTTCGCATACCCAACTATGGAGGGCATAAGCTAATGGGCCATCAGGGGAATAGTTTAATCATAATTTTAACGTGATCATTCAAACAGATAGGCCTAGTGATCGTGGAAGGAAAAAGATGAATTGTCCATAGATTTTTGGTCCGTGCAAAATGAACATTGGCCTTGGGAAATTATGTATGTCAACTTTCAAGGCCATGAAAGTAGAGAAATATGGTGTAACCTAACTGCAGCTGTTAGCCTAGCTAAAATTGTAAGCTAGGCCTACGGAACTATTTCGCATTCTCGATCGCTCGCACTACAGATTATACGTGTGCTGCACTGTGCAAGCGTTCAGAGGTGTCGAGCTAAACAGGCGAAATTCACATTAGTTCCCAGTAGCTGTAGCCTAACAAAAAGCCAAAGTTGTGAGCTTTTTTCTTGTTGATATCTACATTGAGTTTTGTGCATCACTTACAGTAAAAGTTTTGTGCACTGACATTGAGTTTAGTCAATTAGTTAAAAGTTTTGCCGATCGGTTTAAAAAGTTTTGTCAATCGCGAAAAAGACTTGTGCATCGTGAAAAAGTTTCGTCGATTGCGAAAAAGATTTGTGCATCGCGAAAAAGATTTATGCATCGCGGAAAAGACTTGTCGATCGTGAAAAAGTTTTGTCGATCGCGAAAAAGTTTTGTCGACTGCGAAAAAGTTTTGTCGATCATGAAAAAGTTTTGTGCATTGCGAAAAAGATTTGTCGACTGCGAAAAAGATTTGTCGATCGTGAAAAAGTTTTGTGCATCGCGAAAAAGTTTTGTGCATCGCGAAAAAGTTTTGTGCATTGCGAAAAAGATTTGTCGATCGGTTTAAAGTTTTGTGCGTCGCGAAAAATATTTGTGCATCGTGAAAAACTTTTGTCGACTGCGAAAAAGTTTTGTCGATTGCGAAAAAGTTTTGTGCATTGCGAAAAAGATTTGTCGATCGTGAAAAAGTTTTGTGCATCGCGAAAAAGATTTGTCGATTGCGAAAAAGTTTTGTCGATCGTGAAAAAGTTTTGTGCATTGCGAAAAAGATTTGTCGATTGCGAAAAAGTTTTGTGCATTGCGAAAAAGATTTGTCGATTGCGAAAAAGTTTTGTGCATTGTGAAAAAGATTTGTCGATCGTGAAAAAGATTTGTCGATCTGGTTTGAACTTATTTTTGTGTTTTGCACTTATGGGCTTCCGTATCAAACCGATCTTATCCGTAAAATGATTAAAAAAAAACAAGTCTTACTCTATAATGCAGCCAGCCGAGAGTACTGCACTGGAGTATCGCTGCTATTGTTTTTGAGTGTGTTATTGCTATTTTGGCAAAACCATTAACCTCGCCTCTTAACGTCATCTAGTTTCAAAGCCATGTAAAAGAATACAACAGACGAAAAGATTTGAGCAACTCTTATTTTGACGAGTTACCATGGGTTTTGTAAAGATCACACCTGCGTTTTGGATCAGAATTTGGTTGCGCCGTACATAGATAGCCTAATAAATATGGTGTGATCCTATTATTATTATTATTAGTGCGCGGTGGTGCCAAAGAGGAACAACAACGTTTAAACCTCTCTGGCACATTGTGTAGGCCATCAATTAGGCCCATTACAATTTTTCGCCGCTTTTTTTTTGTGTGTTATTCAGATTAGTCTACTGGCCGTATTCAGCAAGCCTTCCGGCCTGCTGTGTGTGATCCTAACAATGCCCAACTATCGACATGGTTTTTCAGCTGTCATGAAAAGTTGATCTATTTTAATTCTTTTATGCATGTGACTGACTTATCGTGAAATTCAAACGCGTTTGTTACGGCCTATATCACTAGTATTGTTTTCGCTATAACTAATCCTAGATAGACCAGACTGGTCCATTGGACTCGTTGACCAGCTTTGAAGTTGCGCAGATTTTTGCTTCCGTGATGAGAAACGTTGAGCTTTAGTGACTTTTTCTACCTTTTAGCAAGGTTTGTTTTGGTTTCAACTTTAATCTAGTGGGTTATTGGTTTTTGAAGTGAGGACGATTTCTAGCATCTACTGTGTTATTAGCCGGGTCCAATGTACCCGTATGTACTTTATTGTACTTTATAACGTGTCTGTAATGAGTTTGCAAGAAGTTCTGCTGCTCACGTCAAGTTTGGTGACATGTCATGTCTCATGGCAAGTTTCATGTCATGTCAAGTTCAAAATTTCGCACAAAGTTCAGTGACAGTTGGACGTGTTTTGGAGCTCTGCTAAATCAGTGCAAAAGGCTCGAAAAAATAAAAATTAACAGCTAAAAATCATATACTTCCAACAGCAAAGGTAGCCTAAAGATCCGCCTTTTTTCATACAGAGTATGCCGAAATTGCTGTCATGTGTTTCTGTGCTATCCAACTTGCTTACTAATCTCGAGAAGCTTTTATTGTGATGCCATAATTCCGGTAGTCAAACTTTTCTGGTGGGTTGCGCTTGAACCAACGACTGACACAAAATGCAAGCCAGGACAAAGTCAATGGGTATTGTTAAAGTTGGAGTCGTGTTGTGATGTCATGAAGCGATTATTTTCAACGGCTATCAAGGCTGGACAACACAACGTTCCAGCGCAGGAGGTATTCTTGGAAAAGAATGATTGCAACGTAGGCGGAGGTTCCGCTTGCGATGTCATAACTTTGAGTTAACCAAATCAGCCAGTTGGGGTTAACCAAAGACATCGCTTCGGCTCGGGAGGTTTTGGGTTCAAATTCTGTGCCGGTACCGGTCGTTAGCTTAGTGGTCAAGCGCACAAACTATCGGTGCGAAAGGTCTGGGGCTTAATTCCCGGGCCGGTCAAATCGGCACAGTGTCGCCAACAGCTCGCCAATGCTGCGACGTTTCTGTGTTCTCCAGTTTGCTAAGTCGCGGAGATGACCCGTAGTGGCGTATGCAAAAAAAAGGAGCCGGGAGTCATCCCCCCTTGACAATTGCAGAAAAAATTTAATTCTTAATTTTGAAACAAACCGACTTTTCTTCGTGCAGAGCATGCCGAAATTGCTATCATGTTTTTTCTGTTCGGTCCAACTTTCTAATTTAATCTCGCGAAACTTCATTACGATGCGATATGCAACAATACTGGTAGTCCAACTTTTCTGCTGTGTTTTGCTTGAACTGCATTTTTGTCATTGATGCAGCTGCTGTGAAGCAGTCGGTAAGTAGGAGTTTCCTTAAATATGGTGTCTCTGCAGTAGCTATAGCTGCACACAAATTTTTTTTTAAATCAAATCAAATCTTCACTGTACTCGTTTCATTAAACTCGCTGCAGTACCGAAGCATGGTAGCAAGTGGCGGGGTCCGACCCCGCGTCTTAGCGCTCGGACAACACAGGTCCGAAGAAACGTCGCAGCGGTGGCGAGCCGTTGGCTACACTGTGTCTGATTTGACTGTCCTGGGAATTGAACCCCAAATCTTCCGCATCGATGGCGACATTTGTAACACTACGCTATAACCGCCCGGTTTGATGAAAAATTATTATAAACGTTAAAAGTCTAAATTGACACTGCCAGTGACGTCACATCGTGATGACGAGGTATTACGTAGTATTTTACGTCATCACGATGTAACGTCACTGAAATCCCCCCATTGAAAAATTCTGCGTAAGCCACTGCTTCTTAACATAATTTTCAATTAAACGTTCTTTCCTTTTGCTCGCCATTATCGATTGTCTTTTTGCAATACAATCTTGCTTTTCTCTGTAATTATACTTAAATATTTGATCCGGTTGCGCTTTTATGATGCGATGATGCTTAGCAAGCGCTTTTTGTGGAGAAGTTAAGTCGAAATTCAAATCGCGCAAAAATTAGTCGTAAATGAAAAAGTGGTAAAGATGAGATAGCTTTTGAAACAAAGTTTACGGTATTTTATAAAAATGTTTTAATGCGCTTGGTGTATCGGTTAAGAGCGTCCGCTAGGTAGCCGGGAGACTCGGATATTATTTCCGGCCGGGTCACACTAAAGACTTTAAAAATACTATTCGCAGCTTTCGAGCCCGGCGCTCGGCACAAGCGGAAGTGCGAAGGGTTTTGTGTATGCGTTGTTCGTCATGTATGTCCCTTCACAGCGTTCAATCATTCGTAATTGTAATGGGCCGCCAATTGAAAATGGCCTAAACAATGTGTGCTTGCACCCCCAAATTAAGATAAGTCTTCAAAAAACACGTGAAACTGAACCTTTGTCCCGAAGTCTCAATTTTCAAGCCTAGCTCTAATAAGGTGACAAAGCTTTTTACCAGTTTTCAACGTCTTGTCATTTGTTACGATGTTTTTAAATTTACGAATTTATTGTGACGCAATGCCGCAAGGGGCCTACTGTGCAGTAGTTCAGATCAATCCGCATATATTTTGGTTTGACTTGACTGGAGACCTTTGGTCATAATAGGTCGCCTTTAGTAATATTAGGTCGTCTACTCTGTAGATTCAACATTTGATACTCTCCTCTTGTTATCTCATATTTCTAACTACATGGAGTCAGCAGTCACGGCTAAACTCACTTGCTAATAAATTATTACTTGTAAATTTCTTACAATTGCATGAAAATTTTTGGGATGAAAAAAAAGAAAAGGATCTGTAGATTACGTACTGCATGCTTGAGAACAAAGCTGTCAACATGCCGAAGATGTAGAGCCCGACCCGAACACGACCCAAGCCCAAATCCTAATTTAGCAGCCAGTCTGAGCCCGATTTAAACCCGAAATTAAAAACATCACCTGTAAATTTTGAAGAAATTTTAATAAAAAGAAAATGAGGTTCACCCATACACAGTCATCCCAGTTACGAACAGCAATATTTATACCAGGTGTTCTCTTTGCGTTATTCCAGCAATCACGGAAGCCCTATCACTCCGAAAATCTCGATTTTGCTCCGACCTTCGGCCCGATTGAAGCCCCAAAAATTTTCAAAATCTAAGCCCGCGGCTGCCCCGAACCGGACCCGACCCGAAAAACCCGAGACCGATTGAGAACTATACTTCAAAAAGTAATGTCCAGGGTAGTTTGGATCGGAGGACTGTTGGATCCGCATCAGCTATCTAGAAAATGCTTTGCAGTATCGAAGTTAACCAATTTGGGGCTAAATAAGCCGTAGGAATTGTTACACAACAAAGATTTGAAGGTACAGCACCGGCATGTTTTAAAAAGCGCACACATTGTGATTAGTGTTTCCTACCGGAAATTCGAGACGGAAAATTTGGGGTTTTGAAATTTCCCGTTTCTCGGGAAAATGACAAAATAATCAAGCTCGCTTCCCCCCAAAAAATGACAAAATATTCAAGCTCGAAAAAATTTCCCAGAAAAATTTTCCCGGGATTTCTGAGGATTTTCGAGATCCCAAAAATTTCCCGGGATTGCCAAGAATTTTTTTGAAAATTTTTCGTTTCCCGGGAAGTTAAAAATCCGGGAAAAAGGGAAACCCTGATTGTGATCTAGTTTTGCAACCAGCATTTTTTCAGAGCCGACATAATGAAAGTACCAGTTTATTTTCTATGGGGTCTGGACTGTATAGTTCTGTAAAAGCAGCGGCATCATCAGGACCGTAATGTATTGGGCGGATGGTGAAATGGTTTCACCTGCAGTGATGTTTTTTTTTCTTGCAGTGGAGACCGTGTCGCTGACAGTGCAAAGTCCATTTATTTTTCTATGGCACAGGCTTAATTATAGCGTGCTTGTGATACAATAATTATGGGTTGGGGTATTACTGCTAACATTAAAATGTCTTTTTTTCCCCTTGCCGAAATTCTATTTGTTTGGTTTGCGTGGTCTGGTATTCAGCTGAAAATGAAAATGCAAAGTTAGCTGATTCACATTCTGCAATATTCTTTGATGATTTTCGTATAGCTAAGTGAACGTGACCTTTACTGTTGGAAAATCCCTCTTGCTAATAGGGTATTTTAAAATCTTTTAGCACCTGTTTTAGTGCCATATGCGAAATCAAATTCAACAGTTGTTGCTAAGTGCCATTCGGGTTTCCCTTTTTACCGAATTTTAAACTTTCCGGAAAACGGGATATTTTCAAAGTTTTTTTCCGGGAATCTCAGGAAATTCCCGGTGTTAGAAATGCGGGATTCCAAAAACCCTGGGGATTCCTGGAATTTAAGAAATTCCCAAGAAAATTTCTTGAGCTTGATTATCTCGCCACAAGAGGAATGACAAAGATATTTTTTCCAAATTTCAGCATTTCCAATCCAATTTCAAGCATTTTTTAATGTTGTTCTGACAAACTGAGTTCGAGTTTTTCACATTTTTCAACAAATTAAAGAAAAACTTTTTGATTTTCCAAGCATTTTGGTCGTAATAAAATTTGAAAATTTTGAAAAATAATTTTTGACCAGTAAAAAAGAAATTTTAAACTTTGCATGAATGCATTTTTGCGTCGGAATGATAGATATCAGTGCCACTGAAACCCTTAAAATGGAAAAAAATTTTCCATGATCCCGACATCAATTTCCCGGGAAGCATGAAATTTGGAAACCCCAAATTTTTCGGGAAATTTCCCGTGCCGACTTTCCGGGAGGAAACACTGAGTGCAACACGTAAACAAACGGTTACTTCGAGCTTTTTAAAGATTGACCCATTAAAAGTCAAAGAAAAAACCGATTTAAAAATAGAATTTTTATGATTTTTTTCAGATTTTTCAGGGCAACAAAAACATGAACAGCAAAGTGAAGAATACGTTTCCTCAACCAATCACAGCGAGATATTTTCGTTTGGTTGCTGTCACTTATAATTGGGTACCAGTAGTTCGGATTGAATATCTAGTCTGCTGAAAAATGAAGTGAAAACATTTTTAATCTTGATGTCTTTGCTCTATTAGATGTGTGACTCCAAATTTTTAGCATAAAAGTTTTTCGTGCTTTTTGAGAATAACTGCTGATTAAATTATATTAGTGATTTTATTCGTGTCGATTGACCATATTACGCATTACTTTTTTATCTTTATTGCTCTTGAAAGTTGCACCTACGCAAATGTAACTACGGTGTGTTAATACCAAAAAGAGATTCTAATACATCAGTGGCTTGCTTGCTGTCCAGAAAAGCGAGATGCATTACAAGACTCTAGTTTTGACGCCGTCGTCGCTACAAGACTATAGCCAAACGTATTTGTGATAAGAGAAAATATGCGTTCCCGGGCAAGCTTAAGTTTTGATCATTTTTTTCTGAATAGCGTTTCTTTTTTTTCATTCCCAATATTTTACACTCCCCAATCAGTGTTATCTTCATACGAACAAGTTTCTTCCAATGTTTAGCATTGTAGCGAATTCCGACCTAGTGTATATCCATCCATATTTCAAAATCTCATAGACGCTGATCAAGCCCAGTAGTTGATTATCAACAAATAGATTTTAACTCAACTGGCATTTTAATTTATCTCCCCACCAATTCAAGCGCTTAAGTTTTGCTGATTCGGCAGTTACACGCCTTATATACAGGTGCACCTCAGTGTAATATAAATCCAGTAGTAATGCTGCTCTTTTGGAAGTCACATTTTTTGTGCTGCAGAGGGACGAAGTGAACTTCTGATGTTGCTTACAAGGTCGTATCTATGCTTTTATCAAACGGACATTTGGCGCTAATTTTTTTTTTTTTTTTTTCGGTATATTACTGTATGTTCTACGGTAGTGCTGTATTTTTCATTCAAATATTGTGTGGGGATGTTTCACACAAATTTCATTATTATTTGCAATTTTTGCTCACAATTAATGAACAGTAAAAATATGACGTCCTTCCTAGTCTACTGAAAGATTTTTATGCTGTCTGCTCCTTGCTAGAAGATTTGACTGGAGTGTGACGTAGTTATGTACGTTGCACAAAGGTTGAAGTTCTTAGGTGCATAAATTTTGAGGAATACGAACCCAGTAGTTGCTCCTCCTTTGGAAGTATATATACTATATTCCACTCAATATTGGAAAGGAGCAACTCGTAATGTTCCTGCTTAAGATGAATCATTCTGAAGGACGAAAGTGCCTTTCCTTGAATATGGTTGAAGAAGGCCAAATAGTCCGAAACAGCGATGCCCTCCTTCATAATAGGAATGAGCTGTTTCGGAATTAATTGTTATTATGCAAATTTACAACTGATAACTGCATTAGTAACCATGTAAGTTTACCGTAGAGCGGGACAGCGCTGTTTCGGACTATAAGCCCTCATCAACCGCACACAAGCGAGATACATTCATCTTCCAGAACGAATGACCTTGCTAGGATCACTCATACGCATGACTCATCCTTTCGCATAAATATATCTTAAAGAATTTACCTTTGTGGTACGTAGCCACTCGTGTGTCTACGTCACCACTCTAGTCAAATCCTTTACATGGCCGGGATGAAGATCAATGACTAAAATGCAATGTCCAGTCAGCCAGGTATTGTGTGTAACAGTGCTATTACTATTGTATGTGTAATCGTTTTTTTTGTGACACGTGTACTGGCAAAAAAAGAAACTCTCTCTCTTTCTCTCCCAGGAAGGACATGGGTTTTTGGTTATTCAAGTTTAATCAACTTACCTGCTAAATCAAATGCGATTATGTGCAATTTGATTGCAATAGGATACACCAGGGGTGGGCAAACTTTTCACACGAAGGGCGCATTGAAAAAATTTTGAAGTCGAGAGCCGCATTGATTATAAGAGCAAAAAAAAAGTCATCGGGTCCGTACATGTACTATTTTCCACTCAATATTGGAAAGGAGCAAAAATTAAGGCCTTCGGCTTGATTAACGGTAAGAGTTTATATTTCTGTAAGTGCCCGCGGGCCACATAAAATGGTCTCGCGGGTCGCATGTGGTCCGCTGGCCGTAGTTTGCCCAGGCCTTGGCTACACTATAGCAATAAACGTTAGGAAAGATTTGTTGAAAGCGACGTTTAAACTTTATGTGCAAGTTCAAAGCCAATTTCCATGATGTAGACTAACCTTATTGGAATGTTGGCACATCAGGCGCCCATTACTCTGGTTCCATACAGCAAAGATATTGAAAGCCTGCTGATGAATACGTAAACATTTTGGGTTGTTAATACCATTACACAAAGAGTTAAGGCAAATCACAATAAAGCATTGCAGTTAAGTCGGTCATTGGCTAGCACCGGTAATTAATAAGCAGTTGTAAGCATATTATAAGAGTTGTAAGTAAAAAGTGTGGTACAGTAGAATTTGCCTATATCGGCTTTGTTTATATCGGCAGTTCGTCTATATCGGCACAATTTCTTTGGTCCCGGTAGAATTCCTACGTTTCACGTACGTTTAAAGTCGTCTTTATCGGCATCATCCATATCAGCATTTCGCCTATACCGGCATTCTTTTATTCCGCAGAAGTGTTTTGTTCGTTTATATCAGCATTTATTTCATGCTTCCAGACTGCAATCTTTTCTACGAGTTAATTCCGCTGCGACGCAAGTTACAACAAAGCATTTGTTTTTGTCCATGGTAACAAAGGACAAAGAAATGCTACGTCATCTAACAAAAATCCAGCAATACGTGCTAGATAAATCTATTACAAAAACCAAACAACTAAAGATAAATGATTTTTTCGCTAGGAAGTACTGTAATACAGTACAATGAACACATATGTTTTCGTTTGTGCAGCACTTTACGCTGATTTCATGTAATATGATATTATGCGATAAAGCTGACTAAATAACGTAACACTATATTGAATTAAAGGGCACTTTAGGAATGATTTATAGTGATTTGTCTACATCGGCAGTTCGCGTATATCGGCACTTTTTTGCAATTACCCTGAGGTTCTGATGTAGACAAATTCTACTGTAATACTAAACTTTCAATAATAATTGCGCAAAATTTAATTTAGAGACTTCTTTATAAGCAATTTGGCTTAGAATAGTTAAGAGAGTGAGAAGAACCTTGAGAAAGGGATTAAATATTTCCAACATGAGAGATGTTGAAGCATTTTTGTACGTCAGTGACTTTAAAGCATCCCCAACGCACTGGTTGAAGTAAATAAATCGATAAAGTCCGCGTAAGAGCCATATTTTTTGGTTTGGGAACAATTCATAAGCAACCTGAAAGTTTGGTTCAGATTACAACGAATCAACAGAATGCATAGACATTTTTTATCAAAAAATAAAAATAAATCTTTCCATTGGTGCCTGATTTACAATGATAGGGTATATGCGTATCAAATACACTCATGATTCCTTATACAATCAAGCCTGAATCATCAAAAAGGTTATACAATATTTTTGCTATTCATTAACTAATCAAAGTTTAGCGGCGTATTTAAACAAAAAGAACAACTTCGTGATTGCTATAGAAAGACCATTTTCATCAAGTGCGTACTATAAGTTAGAAAGTTGCCGCGTAATTTTGTAGAATAAGCATAGGAGAGGTGGTAAGCTAGAGGTAAGAAACTTATAGCCCAGACAGAATTGCATGTTAAAAGCCAATTCCGAAAACTTAGAAAACAACACTTTTTTATTGTTGAGTGAACATCAAAGATTGTGATGCAACACTCAACGCAGAAACGGTTATTTCCCGAAAATTCCTTACCGACAAAGGGTTTTCAACCCTTAGCGCGTGAACCCTTTCTCGAAATCAAAAAGTCGACACATCCAGAGTAGGCTATGTGTCAAACTTGCAACATTGCTTCTGATCTAAGCCTCAGTAAGATGCAGTGGGTGTGAGCAAAAACACCTTTTTTGGAGTGCACGCGACTCGTATGGTACCGTGGCCTACTAATACAGAACTTAAGCGCGTTCAACGCCGTTGCAAAGCTGGAGCTTATAAAAACTCTATTAGTTAATTGTTTACAATGACTATACTCAATTTCGTGGCCAGTTTAACCAGTATTCAGCGAAGAAGTGCAGGCTTTGGAAGCGAAAAATTAATTTTGATAGCAGTTACCAAAAGTTTTTTAAAATTATTGTGAGGCTGACTCTCAGCAAGTTCGTCAAATAAAGTAAAGTAACGATTTTTGTATTCAACTATTTGCGCGTGCCTGCGACCACCGCTTCCAAATAAGATTGACCCGATGACCATTGGATTTGAAAACTGCTGAACTATTACTAGACCATTTACCGGTACTAAAAGCTAAAAAAATTCTTGTTTAGGAATCCAAAAAGATGTACCAACTACAGTGTGCCATTTATAACGCGAGATTTTAAAGAAAAAATGACGACGAGTACATCAGGGCTATAGAACGAGGGCTTGAATTTACGAAACTGGAAAATCACAACTTCGAGTGGAGTGGTGAAGCTGCAAGTGCAATATTCACTTGACGCATATTTTAAATTGCTTCAGCTTTTGTTGCACGACCGAAAACCAGAAGAAAACAGAAACTGAGGCGAGGGAATCAAAGTGAAGGCAACGACGTAAAAAGTAACAAATTAGCTCATACTTTGAAAGGTTGTGCGAACCCATTTTAAAACTTCATGTAAATTTTAAAGCCGCACTGCAGGTCCCCCACAAGAGCAAAAAGACAGATGGCGCTGAGTCGCCAAAAAAGTCTGTAAAACAAATTTTACAAGCAGACGAGAAGGCCTACAAATTCCAAAGAAGACTGAAACTCTGATGCAGTGTATGCCATGGAACGAATTTTATAAAACAAAAAAACAAAACTATTCCCATAAGTATGCAAAATGTGCAATGCGCCATGGATAAAAGTATATATTGCATTTCAAACTCTTGAAACACGTTCACGCACGCAAGCAGTTTTCGCAACCAGTACAGAAACCTAATTTTATAATTGCAAATACAACTTTTGAAATTTTTAAAACTTGGCTTAACGATTGAAAAATGAAAAGGTTTATCTTCACTAATCGCTGAAACAGGCTTCAAGATTTTAAAAACTGCTTTAACTAGTAATAACAGTAGGTATTGTGCGAGGTAGCGAAACCTGCGGTATCTGGAAACGTTGCTTCAATATATTGTGTTTTCATCCAATTTCGACAGTCACCTCATACTAGTGCAATTACGCCGAAAGGTGTAACGAGTAGCAGGTACCGTCCGCGTCTTGGCGCCTGGGCAACACAGCTACAGTACAAAGAAATGTCGCAGCGGTGCCGAGCCGATTTGACCGACGCGGGTTTTAAACCCAGACCTCTTGCACTGATAGCAACAACTGTGCAAACCAGCTGGTCGGCCTATGACAGGGATGGCGAACCACTGACCCGCGGGTCACTAAGTGACTCACTTGCACATTTCAGTGACCCACTTGTAGTTGGGATAATTTTACGAAAAGTAATTTCAGCCCAAACTACGGCCCGCAACGTAATGACCTTTTTTTGCCTTCCACCAGATTTTGGGCGGAGATTTGGATTTCTGCGGACAAAATGACTTTTTCTCTTCACCCAATTTTGGGTGGAAAAATTGGACATCATTGTTAACCGTAACGCACGATTTTTCTTTTTTCGGTCTACGACCTTAATTTGACCCACCACTCAAAAAGGTTCGCCATCCCTGGCCTATAAGATTAAAATTACATGAACACTCTACCTAAATTAAACGGTTTAGTTGGAGCTTGAACATTAGAAGGATGAGCGGTGTCCACTATTTGTGTAGCTTTGCTACCGGTATTCTAATACTAGGCTAAAGCCAAAAAAATTATGATTTGTTGTCGGAATTTTTGAAATAATACTGCAATAACATTATTTATTGTAGCCTAAGTATTTCAGTGAACCAACTTTGGGATTTCGTGTTTTTATAGTCAAAGTATTGTAAACAAAAATTATGAACGAGGACAAGCAAATTGACGAAAATGAATACAAAATCCTCGGATACTGGCGAGCACCGAAGGTTTTTCAATTTCTCAACAATCCGTATGCATTTACATTGCTCTACTGTCTGTTAGCTACCGTCACATGTGAGTAGCAAAATTATTTAACTGGATTATAAACAGTAACCCTGTCTTTTTACCCCAGAGAATTTCAAACCGGGCCGGAAAGGATTTACCTGCTGGCGTGGGTATAAAAACGTTGTTGCGTATTCATTCTCCTATTACGAGAAAGCGATCAAAGCGCTACAACGAGCTCGATTAGGAATCGCCAGTCATATGTTTGTCACACCAAAATGGGGAAATCCCACTAAGTGCCATTCCCAGCGGTTCAACAAGTAAACTTGCGGGCTTGTCCTCCACACTTTTTTTTAATGCTGAGCGTCAAACAAGGAAAAGCTGTAAATACCAAGTTTAAAGCCTTTTGATATTTTTGCTACCGTTAAGGTCTGCAGGATAATAGTTCACGCTTGGCTAAAGGGTGATGCCTTCCGTAACACATCATTTTTTCAACCTTTTTACATCAATGCTTCCCAGTCGGGTCTGCCTGAAATTCTGCAATTGGCCTTAGCTGGAAGAGCGAGAAATCATCGAGGATGTGAAATACATGCGTATCAACAACAGAGGTTTAAAGATACAAAAGCATAGGTATTTGTGAGTTGAGGCCCAATCGAACCTCCTGTATTTTCCCGCTTGAAATCCGCTCTGGTTTGTACAGCGTCCTCTCTTCTAGTTAAAGCTATCGTATTATGCGCTACCAGACTTACCACTAATCAGATAAGGTAAGATGGAGTAAGTTGGCCGATTTTTGTATCATTTGGGTTTCTTTGTCATTTTAACTGCGACAATGTGAATCAAAGATACCGCAAAAAAGTTTTAGCTTTTCTGCATGTGTTGCGTCAATGAATCCGCAAAGTTTGCTAATTTCCTTTGAAGGCGTTGAAAATCCAACTTTAAGCTTTCTGTTAAGAGGACAAAAATGCTAATGTAACTTTTTCTAATTCCAAAATAACTTCAAAAAATACTTTTTTTGTTATAATTTTGGCTGTGGCTACTCTCGGCTTTCCAAAATCAGCGCAAAAGTTGCCTTCCAAACAATCCTGTAAACGAAGTGACGTCACAATTGAACCCTTACTTAATTAAAAAAAAAAATTGGCCAACATTACTAACCTCATCTTACCCTACTATAGCAAACTTGCAGTAATAATGGTGCATATTTTTATTTACAATTTCGGTAGAGAGGTGCTTTTTACAAACCACAAAGCAGTTAGTGCTAAGAACGACACTGGGTTTAACATTTGTAAGGTACAGGTAGATTTAACATAACTAATCAAACGTTTTCGGCGATTCCACAACGCCCTCTTCAGGGTCTACAATGAATTAAGAATATTTTTATTTACACAGCATGCTTGGCTGCAGGCGTTACTGTAGTTAACGCATCAGAGTTGGAAAATCGATTTGATTTGAATGAGTCGGAATCAGCTTTCATTGCTTCAGGGTCTAATATCGCTTTCTGTGTGTTGGTTATATTTGTATCTTATTTTGGAGAAAGATACAACAAAGCCATAGCACTTGCAATCACCTGTGGAGTATTTGGACTAGGCTCATTCATCTACGCTTTACCCCATTTTACTACTGGTCTGCATGAACTGGCAGACGACAGGTTTCAACGTAAGTGATTGTGTGATATGTTTTACCTTCTAGCCTAAGGGGCAATAAGGGCCTGACCGACTGTAAATTAATGTATAATCTTGCCGTTAGCTCAGTGGCTAAGCGCACACGATATGGGTACGGGAGGTCTGGGGTTCAAATCTCGGGCCAGTCAAATCAGCACAGTGTCGCCAACGGCTAGCCACCGGTGCGACGTTTTTTTGGAGCAAAGAGTGTTGCCCAGGCGCTTAGCGGCGGAGATAGGCTCCGCCACTCGTTACACGCTTCGGCGTCATACCTCGATTAAAACGAAGATTTAATCTTGACTGAAGGTGTTTCCCCTTCATCGCACGTCTTTTAGTGTTAATGATGTATTTCTTAATTTGTTTCTTTTTAAATCTGCCGAATCAAATTAAACTTTCCGAACCATCTTTAAGAATACTGCATTAGCAAGAGCTTCAGACAACTCATGAACGTGATAAAATTAAACGTCGAAACTACAGCACTGCATTATGACCGAACTGCATTCTACATAATTATTCTAAATACAATTTCGTTGTTCAAGGATGCACTTTGTTCTACTGCAGTGCCAATAAAAATGATAGTTTAAAATGGTATTTCTTGAAATTGAAGCATTTTATTCCTTTCAGGAAGCATAATCGCTTCTATAACCAAAACAGGTGAAAAAATATATCTTTAAGGCCTTATGAAAAGTGTCGATGTGAAAACTTGTTAGCAACGTTTTGCATTTTTTCTTTCACTTTCATATAGTTTTTGCAGTCTGGAATCTAGACTGGAATGGCTCGATCTGGATAGTAAGGCTAACGAGATTTTCTCGCTCAGTTTTCATGAAATATTACGAAAAAGAACTACGAAATTCATTCGATAATGTTTTTGACTATAATTCAATATTGTAAATTATGTACCTGGGGTAAATAAATTAAAATTGTGGTGTACCTGTAGACTGTGATATCTTATGAAACTTGTTGTATAAACGTTATATAATTTTTTTTTTTTTAATACTTGATTATATAACTTCTGTGACGTCATTAAATCCGTTACACAAGACATAAACTTTGCCCTTGCTCTATCAATATTTGTTAAAAACAAAGAGTCATCTTTTCTTCGCGAGTAGAAAAACAAACACAGAAGCGGGTGTTTGTGTGTGCTGGAGCTGCGAAATAAATTGCATAATATGTTGACCCAGATCATATTTATTTGAAATAAACCATCTGTTTTTGAAAACAAATTAAACGATAGAAGTTTAGTATTGAGTAATGGTCTGACAAGTTTAAAAATCTCCACGAATGACAAATAGATTCATAAAATTATACGTTGACCTCCACTTCCATCATCTAAAAATACATTACTGTTGCTTTTACTTTTTTTATGTTCATAATTTTCTGCGTGGTTAACTATGTCCTGTTTGATGGTGCATTTGAAGCAAATTGAGCATGCTTATTCATCAGAATATCATTGCCAAAGCAATTAATTTTTCAAGGTTATTTCATGCGCATTGTGTAATTACTAGCACAAGTAAAATTTGTTTGTTTCATAGACCTTTTTTGTCGTCGGATGAGGATCAAGATGTTAATGTGTCTGGTTGGTTGTGTATTAAGCGCTTTTAATTCTGTCTCAGCATCAAAATAAGGCCTTTGTTGCTTCAGTGTTGAGCTGTTATCATGGGATATACTTTCGGTGTTTACCTCAGCAACTTGCAGCACTGTAGCTATTAACTTCAATGAGGATCTGCCGCTAAGTTGGCGAGCGATTGACAGCTCTACATTATGGCGGAGATAAAAAAGGGCTGGATCTCTGAAGATGGAAAAAAGAATGTATTGGCCATTTTCAAATCATGTACTGATCTATCAACAACACATTGTAACAAACAAAAATTAATACTGCAATATATTCTTATCATGTTTTACTTCCCAGGTAGTAAAGTTTTCTTTGATGCCTATGCTGCAATCAGTTTGCTCCTTCGAAAAACGAGCAAATGACTCCCTATTTAGTTTATTAAACAATTTCTCCGCATCCGTAATAACTTGGACGATTTTGGTCACAAAAGTTACAATTTTTTTGCTTGCTCCAACTAACTTAAAAAGCGTGGAAGTAAAATTTCACAGGTGTGGGGTCAAAAGAAGTTATAAGGTTACAAAAAGTCACATTTTTGTGTTTTTCGGTTACATTTTATTTTTAGGTAACAGTGTTTTTGTGCTATTTCTTGCCAAAAATTCCAATTTTTTCACCTTTTATTGCTTCAATTGGAAATAATTTACAACCTGCATACTGCATCAAAGTGTTAAGGCCTATGTGCTAAATATCAAGCCCACAAAGTTCTGAATCTTTTAATAATGCGTAAGCATCAAGGACGTTGAGATGGTTTTGAGGTTTCAGATCGAAAAAGTAAATAGGTATAAGCAAAAAGTATCCGTAAAAAAACACGTACACAAATCTTTAATAGGCCCATTCTTTAAAAAAAAAGGCACCCACCCTCGGCGTGGGCCTCTGGGCATTTGCACCGGCTTTCCCCTTCTCAGTGGTACAAACTGCAGCCGGTGAACTTGCTAAGGACAGAAACTTTTTAACTCAGAATTGATACTGTTATGTGCGTGCACCATAATTTGAGCATCTATTAAGACCATTTGCTTTTTATCATTAACCGCTGCTGCTCTTTTTTGCTGTGTGCAGTTGGTACAAATAACGTCACATTTCGGTTACATTTTTGCAAAAATAAAGTCACATTTTTTAGTTTTTTAGCTCACAAAAAATTGCCTTAGTGATAACTGTATCACCTACGTATGCAGCCTCATTTGAAAATGCAGATTTTACTTCTGTAGTGAGGTTCGATAAAATTACAGGCGACGTGACTTTGTGCGCTTAGGAATAATGCCTTTCGCCAATAAGTACACCACATTTCTTTGCATTACTCACATACCAAGTACTGTATGGCTAACCAGTTATCTATTTCTCAGCAGTCGCTTTCGATCTATCATTGATTACCACGGAGCGCTAACTGATAGATTTATTAAAAACAATTTATGCTAAATCTATATTTTTCTTGCAAAAAATGAGAAATGTCAACAGTAACCTTGATGGCATCAATGTCCAAATTTGTCCTTAGTGTAACGAATAATAGGCTTAACTGCTTATAGACACAAAATTTCCAATTCAAAAACAGACATAGCAACAATTTATCGTTTTAATTCGTACAGGATTGCCTTTAAACATTTTTTGGTTGCATTTTTCATTTTTTTACCTGATTTGAGTAGAGTGAGCAAAAATGGGGCGCTAATATAAACACACAAATAGAGGTTAGAAAAAGAGGTAAAGCTAATCAACAGAAATTACATAAAAGCACGGATAAAATAAGAGAACAATACATATCAAACAATGGACTACTTAATAAAACAATAAATCGAACAATAATGAATAGCAAGTAAAATAACAACTATCGTAAAGTAATCAATGCGTTTACAAAATAAATTTAATTAAATTTATTTTCCACTCCATCTACTATAAATGCTGAACGCCATACGGGAAAGCTTTGGCTAAAAACGTTTGATCACTAGTTTGACTCGATTAGGAATTTAATACAGTTGCAACGAGCAACTTAATAAAGTCTCAACAGCCTTTTTTTGCACAGCCAATCCAGGGTAAACTCAATGTAGACTAGTTGTTACATTACACATTCTAAACATCTCAACTTAATTTACTGTCTAGGTTGGTTCCACCCTTCCGCTAGCGACCAGTCACAAACAACGATGCCCAGTGAAAAAGTCTACTGTATAACTTCTAACCCACAACTAAGTTGCTAGTAGCCTAATTAGGAGTGGATTGCCCTGGGGGCCTGTTAGGCTACCACCAATTTAGTTGTGAGTTGGAAGGTGCGGGTGTTTTTTACTGGACATCGTTGTTTGAAAGTGACTTGGTCGTCTGCTCAAGGGAGGGAACAACCTAAAAAGTAAATGAAGTTGAGATGCTTAGAATGACCGATGTAGCAAAGAGAGTCTACCTTCCAGAATGAGTCTAGCCTGGATTGGTTGTGCGTAGCAAGGCTGACGAGACTTTTCTTGTTAACGAATTTAAAACAATAGTGCTTTAACCAGCAGCGTATCATATTTAGCAAAAACGTTTTACCTTAACCCCTAATTTCTTATACTTTAACACTAAATCACTTTAATCTGTAGGCAAATAGAACTTGATCACATTTTAGCCTATTTTGTAGTGAAATGTGATCCAGAATGGCGACCAGACTGCGAAGTGAAGCCAGAACTACGATATGCTATGTATATCCTCTTCGTTGGCCAATTCTTGGTTGGTGCTTCGTTAACCACCTTCTACACTCTAGGATTGACATACCTGGAACAAAGCATACCTCAAGGATCTACAAGCTTTTACTTCAGTAAGATCTTGACAATTCATGTTTTTCTTAAGCCATTGACGTTATAATCTCATACTGCAAAGCTCTTATAATAGGTAGTAGGTAAGTTGATCTTCAAAGCATAAAAGCTACTCCATTCTATCTCTGGTCAATATTTTTTCACACATGTAGTGTTTATAACTTACAACGAAAATTGCGAAATGTCGCAATGTTCCTCAAAAAATTTTGTGTCGTCTCATTGTTGTGAAGACCCAATGATAAGTAACTAGCAATAACATATTGTTCGAACCAGCTTCGTTGTTAATTGTATTATTTTTCGCATTCGTTTATCCCAGGGATGCCCAACCTTTTTATTTAATGAGCCGCATTGCAAACTAAAATATGTAACTGGGCCGCAAAACCACCAGAATAGCTCAATACAATGGAAAAACTACTCGGATCGCAACTCGCAGCGTTTTTAGCTTGAAGAACACCTCGTTGGCTTTGCAGGAAACGAAAGATTTCTATTGTGATCAGAGGCTTACCCAGATTTTGATAAAGGGATGGGGGTGCAACTGGGACTCGGAGGTGCAGCCCCCAGCCGCTCAAAGAATTTTTGCGTTTTTCACGCAAAAAACACTTGTTTTCCCTCACTTTCTTATTGAAAGAGACGTATACCGCTACCTGCAAGCGAGTGCGGTCACTATAGACAATACGAAATCTAAAAATAAATCATTAGCCGATGCTCGATGTCTGAAAGCAGAAGTTTGACTAAAATAAATGAAAGGAGGCTGCAACCACTATCATTTTGAGTAGTCGTAAACTAAAAGTTAGATTTTAGCAGCTTATTACAAATTTCTTGAACGCCAAAGCTATGGCACGGTGCCATCCCTGCAAGGGTCTATGATTGTAATCCAAAAATCGACGCTTGACGGCCTAATGCCCAGCGTCGACTTTTTGAACATCGACGACGCATCTGCTAGCGTCAACGAAAAGTTGAAGGAGTCAATTGGCACCGTCAAGTTAGCGGCGTCAACGAATACCACTGCTAATAACTATTTCAAAAATGTTATTTCACTTTTAGCAAGATGGTTTTCACTCAAAGCCACGTCTGAAACATTAAAATAATTTTTATGAGCGTTTTAGAAGAAATCAAAAAAATTTCAAAATGATAACATGTCTTATGAGTAAGAAGATATCTGCAAACGTGTTCTCTATGAAAGATACCATGCGACACACCATGCAGTAACAGCTGTAAAAAGATTTTTCAAAGCAGTTCAGGCCCAAACAGTGTAGCAAATCGAAAAAAGTGCAAGTTGCAGCAGATTTGATCACCGTCATAGAAAGCGTTTCCAAATATGAGCTTGCTATTATTGTGAAAAAGTTATTAGGCTAACCAATGAGTTAAAATTGTGTATGTTAGTTATTTTATTTATTAAATATAAAGTATTTTGGTTAAACTACGTGAAGGTTCTTGCGCTCACTACTTGATAAATTTCCAAAAAAAAAGCTGTTTTCACTGAGTCGATAGTGGGCCGCACCCAAACATTAAGTGGACCGCAATGCGGCCCGCAGGTTACACATCCCTGGTTTATTTAGTTTTTGTTGAACTGCTTTTGGGCCCTAGTTACGCTCGCTTTCTTTTTCACCTTTGTATCACACTTAAACGGTGATGGTAGCTACAGTACTGTACTACAATTAGTCTGCTAACTTTTTGATAATAACCGTACTTTTCCTTATTTAGCAAACTCGGTACTCGTGATCTGGACTCCACTATCATGCCTACTTTTGTTTGTTCAAATTTTTATAACTCCTTCTAAATGCTACAACGTTCATTATGTTATTGCTTCTTATTTATTTTATGTTTGATCTTGTTGAATACCTATCGTGTTGTCAAGGTGGAAATAAACAACGTCAGAGATAGGCTTTTACCGCTGGTTATTCCATCAATCGCATATAGCAGGGTGGTCCAACTGCAGGCCCGCATTGAGTTATTGTGATTTGTACGTTTAGGTCTAAAAATATTTACTTTATCTTTGTATTTGTAGTTTTCGACAGCATTTGCGTTTTTGTTTATATAAATTTAATTCTGAACAGTCAGTGCCGCTTCGCTTCATAGTTTATGAGGTGTTTTGTTCATCGAGTTGCAACAAGATTACTTTTCAAATTATTGCAATTGCAGGAGCCAAAGGGCAGGTCTACGGCGGTAGCAAGGAGGACGAGCCGGGGCCAACAGGCAAAATGATAAAACACTCGACTTCTACACGTTTGCCTAAAACTGTCGGTCGCATAGAGTCCTTCACGATCGCTTTCAATCGCCTAAACTTACTGAAAAAAGATAGCGACCGCTATTTTTGCGGTTAATGGTTATATTTCAGGCAAAGTGAGCTTGTCTACACCAGATGACCGAGTTGTTAACGTTCGCGTTTCTGAAGCGGAAGTTTTGGGTTCAAATCCTGGGTCGGTCAAAACGGACACAGCGTTCCCAACGGCTCACCACCGCTGCGCCGTTTATTCGAAAGAAGCTGTGTTGGACGGCCACGTAGATAGGTCCCGCTAACTCGTTGCTCGCTTAGAACAGCGAGTAAAATGAACTTGAATGAAGATTTGATTTTCACTGGATAAATTTGTGCTTCTTCGCAAAATGCCGAATTAACCTCAATAGTAGTAGTTCATTTTATTTCTGGCTTGCCGGAGAATATTCACAACAAAATAATTAACAATAAGTCAGAAAAAGGACACAGCGACAAAGCGACGTACTTTAACACATATTGGAGTTAAGATTAAACGAACGACAAATTTTAGATTTTCGTTACAACAAACAATTTGTTGATCTACTAGCAAGTAGCAACATCTTCTACTAAACAAACATTGGCCCGCGAGACAAATAAACAGCTTTTTATTGCTCGCGATATGATAAAGTTGAACCACACTGATATACTAAGGAGCTCGTCAAAGATTTCTGCTGCTTTTCTTTCGTGATTTTTTTACGCTTATAAAAATGCATAGGCATTGAACTTCTCAAATCATTGGGTTATGCAAACAACACATAAGTTAATATGCTTGCTGTTATAAATGCTTTACGAAGGCATTTGCCTCTAGAATAGACCCGCCCTTGAATCACACTCCCGGTTAAATGAAACAAAAAACATACGAGTGATTGCATATAAAGTTTTTTTCCTATTTCGTTCTCATTATCAACATGAAGAACATTGGTGAAAAATTTGATATTCGTTTCAGGTCAAATCTATGTTTTCATCAATGTTGGAGCAACAATTGGAATTCTGGGATCCTTTGGAATATTTCAAAACGTCTACACAGATTTCGACCACAACATTGAACCGTAAAGTTACCTTCGTCAGGGCATACTTGAACGTAGTACAAGAGCTAGATTCAACTGAGTTGTTCTAAATTCAAGATAAAAATTCATGAGGTTTCTAGTGAATGTGCCTCAGCGTTAGTAAGAAATTCACTGTCACTGCATGAGTCTTCTCAATGCATGCACTGCACTGCAACTTATTAGGTCATACAGTTGCAAGATTAAGCTTATGGATTTATGGAAGTCCAGTAGCTGTCACTGACAATGATTTACTTTTGTGCGGGGTGTAAATAGTGATACTGGTAACTCTGTTGAAGTAAGAAAGCTTTAAAAAACTATTCAGATACAAACTAAATTTGGTGCATGTCATAAAAAGCCAGTTTTGACAAAGTGTTAGTTTTTCAGCAAAAATTTTTCATAAACACAGAAATCATGATGCACTACAAAATAATTATTTACAGTAAGTCAAAATATGTAATGTCAGAAAAATTGTTCTAGAAGACACTTCAAATAAACTATTTTCCCATTCTGCATAAACCTAAATGATCGTCGTAAGTGCGATCACTCCCTTGTCGATACTGCAACTGCAATTTAAAAAATGTATTTACCCAGTTGCAAAACGCGATTGGTGAATGCACCCTCAGCAGGCAATTGCTTTCAAGTTTCCAAAGCATAGACAACCAACTGTACATACAGGGCGAACAAGGCCAGAGTTTGACAATGGGAGTCCTAGGCTATGTTGATCTCAGATATGCTGCTGGTTATCATAAAACGGTGATCAGATTTATGTTTAAGTAAATAAAAGTCGCCATGTTCGATCTCCAAGCAAAGAAGAGGTCTACATGGTCGATCTACAAAAAAAAGTTTTTTTCGCAATCATGTCGAGTCCTTTTGTTCCTGACGAGACCCCTTCTTTCCCCGAGGTTCTTGGCTTCAGCCTGCTCAGCCTATTAGTAATTCCGGCTCTGAGAGCGAGGTTTCTTTGTCGGGATAAATTTGTTATAGGCCTGCTATTTTCGGAAGCAATAGCCTCATGTGGAGTGCAATTTAGGCAGATCAGCTTTGTTCTAATATGTGGTTTGTTTCAGTCGATATATTGCGATGGAAAGATAAAATAAAAAAAGCTGTGTGAGATGGTGTATTTGATTTTTCTCGTTCGTGTAACTTAACACCACAATGCAGTACCGGTATGTTGCATTTTAGTGACATTGAAAAATGGGATTCTCGCTGGGTCGGGGCATGGTGGCTATATCCACTTGTGTGCATGGCAGTCAGCTTCATATTAATGGTATTCTTTGTTGGATATCCTAAGTATCTAAAAGGTTAACTTTTGCTGAATTTACTGTAATTTTTTTTCTGTTTATCGCCTCAATTCCGATTTGTTTTTATGTGTAAACGAGTTGCGATTCCTATTGAATTAAGCTTAACTGTTACGATGTTTATCATTTGATGTGTAGATAACAGTTCAGTTGACCGAGTGGTAAAAGCGTACGCCTCTGAAGCGGTAGACTCGGGTTTGATTCCGAGTCGGGTCAAGCCAATGAGTTTCACGTAGGTAATCACAGCTACCCTTCTTGAAGCTCAGCATGAAAGTTACAGTGTCGAGAACAAGTCGGCAAGCTGACTTAGCGGTGTTTCCCCATCTTGGTGTAGTGGACAGATGGCGGACAACTCCTAAGCTACCTCATTTAGCGGTTCGATCACTCTCTGGTGGTAGAAGGATAAATATGCAACTAAATACTGTACAATGTGAACGATACTAACTAATAAAATAAGTTTCTAGGAGAATGCTGTATGTTTGCTCACAAAAAATTGTTATCAATTATTGTACTTTTCCAATGAGGTCCGCTAATCCAAAGTATAGTACAGCCAAGTGAAATCCATACATTTTGACTAAAAGCGATTAAACGAAAGTGCGGACAAACAACCCAAAATTTTGTGGAACATTTGTTGCCAGTTTAACAAATCTAGTAAAAAACTTTGGGCCAAACTAGCCTACGCATATCAGAGCAAAAACGACCAATTTTTTTTTGAACCCGTAAAACTTTTCAGGTGCTTCCAAAAACTATCACAGGCGATCATCGGAAATCTGCAGCACCAAAATAAATGCTAATAACTCGGACAATATTGCGTGGAGTTTGAAAGGTTTTGTACACGGAATCTATTGTTTGCTCTGCAATCCTACTTTTATATTTCTTACTCTTGCTGGTTGCTTACAAAACCTTATACTAACTGGCTCTAGCTCGTATGTATCAAAATACTACGAAGGTTCATTAAATATGACAGCAGAAGACGCGGGATATACCTTCGGTGAGTAATGTTTTAAAATTAGTGGGGTTGAAAAAACCTCAAAAATGGCTCAATTTTCGTGCTTGCACTTCTCGAAGTCAGTTTCAATGGATTCAGCCAAAGTTAAATAAGTGAAAGACTTACTCGGTTATTTTTTCTATTAAACCGCGTCAAATTAAGAAAAAGTTCATTGAAAGTCAGTAAACTTGTGTATGACACGCTTTTTACATGATTACGTATGAGGCGCCGTTTGGAAAAAACGATTTTGTCCGACTTAGTTTGCGCGTGTATTTTGGTCCGACTTAGAGTACATTTTGTCCGATATATAAGTAGGACATTTCCAATATACATATCGGACAAACTATGGTCTAAATAAGCTCAAAAAACATGGTTCACAAAATAGTAATAGTTTTTTTCCAAACGGCGCCCCATAATTACGATTCTCAAGGAACTAGCGGTAAATCAATGCGCAATTGTACAATATGATGTACGGTAAGTCTATATAAATTGAAACCAGTAACCTACATTAACAACTCTATAAAACTTCTTAAACTTGAACCTATTATTGAAAACTATGGTGAGTCAATGCGCACTTGTGCATACTGTACAATATATACGACAGATTTAGAACAGGGGTTCTTAACCTTTTTTGTATTATTTACCCCTTACCGTTTGACAAAAGTAAAATTTACCCCCAGTGCAACACTTTCGCCTTTTTAATGCTGAAGATTGAAGTTTGTTTTAGTTTACACTTCAGAAAAATTACCCCCTCGGTAAGCAAAATTTACCCCCAAGGGCAAAATTTACCCCCAAGGGGTAAATTTACCCCCGGTTAAGAATGTACTACCGGTTAAGAACCTCTGATCTAGAACTTTAATAGCGCACGGTTGTAAACTGTTTAAAACTTCCTGAACTTGTACCTGCATGTATTATTGAAAACTTTTTACAAAATAATAAACTCTAAATCTAAACGAAATTCCATTATCTTGTTACACTCTTTTTGCTCAGATATGCTGCGTAGAACTGACATTGACAAAATGTATATACTGTAACTGAGAAATAAAACTTGTTTGGGTTGAGACTCACGGTTTGGCATAACCCATACTGTTTGCGGGCATCTGCACGTTTGAGTAGAAGGTTAGATTCATTGGTTAGGCATTTCTGACCTATTTCGTAGAAAGCAAAGCGACGTTTTTTTCTTGTCCCACACCGAAAAACAAACCTGGAATTTGTCGTTTTCATTGCGAATTTATTGCTTTGGCAAACAAAATTTGCCTAAAACGTTTGACTTAAAACTAAGATATAATCATACTGCGGATGTTGTGTTTGTTTTTCAGGTTTTCTCTTCGCTCTTGGAACCATACTAGGTAGCTTTGTTGGCGGAGTAACTGTGTACATTTTCAAATGGACAGTAGTTGGAATTATAAAATTCTGCGCTGCAGCCATGTTGATAGTGGCAGCTTTGGCCCCTGGCTACCTATTTTATTGTGAAAACATACCGGTAGCTGGAGTTACTGTTAATTATGGGTATGCTAAACATTAATGTAAGCTACGATGTTGTAACAATTTAATACTCATTGCTCTACTTATACAAAATTTCAATTAATGACTTGAACTTGAATCTAACTCACCAAGATCTCCTGAGCATGAATCACCAAGCTCTACTGCAATAACAACTATGCTTTCTATGACTTTCTTTAAAATTATGCGAACAATATATTGTTATATTGGCTGAATAGTAATCACACAAACTATAAACTTACTAAAAACTACTTCGTTAAAAAAAACGTTTGCTTGTAAAAAGCCTTTATTGATAAAAAACTGTTTAATCGTCTAAAACAGATTTGGGACAGATCTGACTCTATGTCTTGTGGTACCAGATCTGACAAACATAGGGAAATGATCTGAACATTTCATGAGTCGAACTCAAAATCGCTCGGCAAAAAGCTTTTGATTCTCTGATCAGAAACAAATCTGAAAATGGTTTGTTGTCGACGGTTTAAGTGGATGAAGATCTATCTTGGGCCAGATAAAGTGGCTATCTGGGTTTGCTATATTGCCAATATATATAAACGGTTGTTGATTATATTTAAAAGCATTGTGTTTATGAATATTTTGCTGCAGGTCCGCAAATGAATTAACAATTCCTCCGACAGTCAACATTACTTCACCATGCAATGAGCAATGCTTATGTCAACAAGAAAGTTATATTCCTGTTTGTGGAAACGATAATATTACATATGCATCCCCGTGTCACGCTGGATGTCCGTATGTCGTGGCCCCTTACGTAAGTCGCTAGATCTACTTCTATTCATTTTTGCTTGAAGTTTATGTTCTAACATCACCCAGGTAGGTATGTTCCGGGGCTACAAGCCATATTGCAACCCGAATCAATAACAAAACATGAAGTGTTTTTAGCTCTTGTTTTTATCTTAAACACGTTGTAGACTAAAAATACAATAGCTACTCCCACCTCAAACCTTGTTGTGCTCATTTGAGGTCTTATTTGCGTTGCAAACTGTGACTTCAGTGCCAAATAAAATTTTTTGGCTAATAAAATATATGAAAATAGGACGAAAAATATCAAGCGTGTTAATTCAAAAAGGTTGCACAATCTGCATTTTTTTTCTAGTACCGTATCGGTAAGTCAAAAATTTCTTGTCGGCTTCGAATATTCTAATTAATTTTTTCAAGAGTATCAAGCTGACTTGGCAGCAAATGTTACTTTTTATTGTTTTTTTTTATTCCTAATTAAGCCTGTTGTGCATTTTACAGTTTCATACAAACTATTTATTTTAGACTTATGGAAGATGTAAATGTGTCAAAGAAAACTTTCCAAGAAATGAAATTGGAAGATATACAACAATTGTTGATAGCTGCAGAGTGGAGTGCGATTGGAAACTGAGATCGCTGCTACTGACTCTCCTAATGGTGTTCTTCATTTCATTTCTCTTTTCTCCACTTCTGGTGGCAACGCTAAGGTAGGAATACTTCGCTATTTAGTGACATTGTTCTTTGAGTCGCTACAATTTGAAAAAAATCGTTATTTCAAGCTAGGGTTTCTGAACCTGCGAAGCTGGGGAAAGTAAACAATGTGGTAGTCAAAGGTAAAATAACGAAGCTAATAGTAGGAGTGCAAGGATGCTATACTTTTTGGGCTTACTAAATAAATTGAATTGAAAAATAAAAACGACGATTAGACAAAAAAAGGCAACGGAACCATCACAGCTACCAACACCGCAAAAGCTATAATTTTGCGTGGGTTAAATCGGTCACTAGCATGTCTCGCTAAAGCAATCATTGTCTTTTTTGTCTGACCGTCGTTTTTATCGCCTTTTCTTTTTTGAAGTTTCTGTTCCCGACCGCCTGTGTGGTGCAGCCATGGCCACCCTTGTATTTTATTTACTCTTCTAGTCCTACCTGCATGTCATAGCGTTAATCATTTTGTTGCCTGGTCCCTTGTCTAGCACCGTGTTGTATTTCCTTAATCTTTCTTGTCTACTAGGCTTACTCAGGGTGGGGAAAAATCGATTGTAATCGATATTCGATTGCGATATTCTTTATTTTTTGTTCATTGAATGCACTGGAGCTTTTACTTTTTTGAAGGAGTATGGAATATGTTTTCAAATTCAAAAATTCAAAATTTATTACTTGTTGTCGATTCATGGCGCTCGAAAAAATACAACACCAAATAGCTAACAACAATCAACAACAGGCAACTGCGAAGTGACCACAGTGGTCTTCGAGTCGAGCAGCAACCTACAGGAAATTAAATCTACAGCTAAAAGTCAAGTGTCGCATTGGTAAAGGAGTCCAGATTCTATGCCATCAGAATAGTATTGACTATTGAGTGTCCATTTATTCAACTACGTTCCTAATTTAAAACAATAAAATTTAGTTAATTGGAAGATATTTATTTAAAAGAAACTTTTTATAATCTGTCTTAAATTTATTAAAAGGTAATTGCTTAAACGGTTTGGGGTATTTCGTTTCATATTTTAGCTCCAATATATTTAAAAGATTTTTGTTATCTGGTGGTGGAATATTTAGGTATAGAAATTGCCTTTGACGAATAGTTACGGGTGGAGTGAGTATGAACGTAAGACACATCAGTATAGTAATTACTAAAGTGTGTTGGCTACATTTTGTGAACATGCTGATACATGAGTTGTGCTGTTTCATAGTGATATAGATCATCTAGCTTGAGTACTTTCAGATTATAATATTGTGGAGAAATTGAAATATTGTGGAGAAATTTCCCAACTTAACTAATTATAGAATATGGCCTTGTCTTTAGTTTTTTTTTTTTCGGTGCAATTCGATATTCCATATTCCATTGTTTTTGTCCAGGTTACTTTATCTCACTTTAAAAAATTTAAAATAATCGTCGGTACGTCGTCACCTTGTTTGTGCTGATAATTTTTTTTTTTGTGCCAAAAAAAGAAAAAAAAAAGATTTTTAATAGCAAAGTTGCTTCGCATATACTGCACTATGTCCGTCGTTTGTCTGTAAGTTACCGCATGAATGTGAGGACATCACAAAAAATACATGGCGTACACCGCTAAATGCTCAGTGTAATATCGATTACAACATTCTTTATTCTTTACTTTTTTAAACTACCATCGAAATCGATTATTTCTTTTCTTTTTGGTGAACTATCGAATATCAATTATTTCTTTACTTTTTTGGGTATCGATTCCCAACCCTGGGCCTACTACTGTGTTTAGACTCGTGCCAAACAACTTGAAATCGTTGAGTCTTGGCGTTCAAGTGTTCCTATATCGCTGTCTTGGAACTATTCCTTCAGAAGAACTATTTTCCGCCATATTAGCTCCAGGTTGCTTATTGTGGTCCAAAGACATGTGCACTGGGAAACGAGGAAGGTGCAACATATTTGATAACTCCCAAATGTCTACCACCATGATGCTTGCAAGTGAGTTTTGATAACATTACTCTAAAGGGTAAGCCTAGTAGAAATGTTTAAAAATTCTAAGGAAATATTAGTAAAAGCTTTTCTGATTAATCTTCAAGCCTTCAGAATCTTTTTCAACTTTAAAATGAGACTTCAAGCTTAAAATTCCTCCTTTAACTTAGACCTAAAACATTTTTGTAGGTTGCCAAGTTAATTATACTGAGCAAGCTTTGTTGAATAATTTCATTACTTTTCCTAATTGGTTAGATTTTTGCGACAACTGTTCTTACAGTTTCAGCTTTTTTTCAGCTTTATACGGAAGTTTGCTTGCTGTAGTTTTCTTATTGGCAGCCATCAACTTCTACAAGCCTATTTCATACTCTGATAAAAATAAGATGGAAATGTCGAACAACAAGCAAGAGAATTCTGTAGAAGAAAGCGGAGTATACACCGATGACGACACGCAATCAGATCTTTCGTCAGTCACTCGTTTCTAAACTGTTGTATTCATTTTTGCCTCATCTGTTTTTCATTAATGTAGCCGACAGAATCTATGCATTGTTGACAAAAAACAAAAATAAAAAACACTGGAATCTTTTTTTTTTGCAAAGCAAGCCTTCCTCAACTAATTATTATTCAGCTTTTTGCAGTCTCGTTTAGTCAGTTCACACGGCATATACTTCCCATGCGCATATGCAATTGCATCATGAAAATACTACAATTTTGCAAAATTAAAAGTGTGATGCATCGCATTGAAAACTGCATTAGATTACTGTAGTGTCTTTGGCTTGCTTGTTTGGGAATTTTGAATGTAAGTTTAACTTGAGGTGGTTTCGACGAATTTATTTTTGGTTTAAAACATTACAAGTCTTATGCGAAACAGATCAGATTGAAAACGCATCACACAAGAAGGCTTAATCTCTTTTGACAAGTTGTACCTCGACAAAGTACAATAGCAGTAAACTAGATTATAGTTGAAGTGCGAAGTAATTTTAGAGCATAATGGTAGTAATTTTGGACAAGCTTAATGATGAACTAAAACTTCAAAATATACGTTTTCTATGCTTTTGTATGCTATTCAATGTGACTTTCGTTTTTGAAAAGAAAACGGTAATATTTGCAATATGTGTGTTTAGATAACTCCATATTGTTATTCATAATCAGGATATGAAATGTTTGAATAGCCATACTTTTTTGAGGCAACCCTGCAAACTTGATACTATTAATGCATGTTTCGCCGCTGAAATTGCAAAAATCAAGCAAATTACTGAGAATTTTTTACGATAATGTTCACAATTTATCTGCATTGTGGTAGTGACTCCATTCAGAGATATATTCTTATTCATTTCATGATATTAAGTTTCACGTGATTGGTTTACATGCACTGAACTTTCCAATTTATCAGTTGGTTCATAGATAGGCTTTCTACAGTACTGTACGTGATTATAATTTTCAGAGTCTTACTAGGCCTAATTGCAAAACAGTTTTTCTTGACTGTTGACGAGACTTATCTTACGGTCAAAACACAGAATGTGATACAAAAAATTGGTTATTACGTTGGAAGAAAACTCATGGCCTGACAATTCACAAGCCTTTGTGTTTCCATATTGGGTGGACCCAAATGTTAATCATACTGCATAAGCTTTTTAGATTATTCATAGAAAACAAAAAGTTTAGCATCGTCCAGTTCTTTATAATGTTTAAAAAAAAATTTTGTTGCTTGATTAGTCGATTTTGTTATTGCATTTTGAAATAAATTTTATCACCACTAATGTCGCATGAAGATTAGCATCGAAAATGATAACTGCAGTCATGACTGAGCGGTACCGCGCGCAGGTGACAGATTCTACAGTTTGTGACGGGTTTGGTTTACGGCTGAAACCGATCGCATTTGACATGTAACGGATGGCTACTGACCCGAAGAGCGTAAGCTCACTTGGCAGACTCCCTCAATTACTGTTGAATTTTTGGTTCAATATAATTTGAAAATAACTTCAGTTAAAAAAAAACAAACTTGAGTCTAAAGCCAAAAATTCTATTTTTATAGAATTGCTCGGAATAAAAAGAGTTAGAATTACGATCATATAGAGCGCAAACGCAAACTTCACAGAAGTAGTACGAATATAAAATTTTCTCGGAAGGACGAAGTCGTTTGTCCGATAGTAGGCTACCACTACTGTAAATCAAGGATCTCTTTTGTTTTGTGGTTCGTCAGTGTTTAAGAGATGCTACGTTTGTCCGAGATCGAGACGATTGATTATTACCAAGAAAGAGTGAAATCACTTCAGAATTTTTTGGCCAAATTTATACGCATCATTACAGTGTCATCAGGGCTTTTATCAGGCTGGTATTCGGCATGTCAACATAAAATATTCTTTAACTTTTTTTATATTTTTGCTGTATTTTTCCGCAAGTTCCACATAAATTAAATAAGTTTTCAACTGCTTGCCTTCTGCTTACTTTCACTTTTATAGAGCAGCATAGAATAACCTGTATTCCTGCATTTGGACACTACATTATTTCGGGCCGAAATCGGGCTTTCGATTCTTTCGTCGGGTTCGGGCCGGGTTCGGTCAGTGGCTGTCGGGTTCGAGCCGAGAAAACCCACCCGCGTCCAACTCTGATTCTGAGTCTTTTATCAAAATTTTACAGCATGACTCATTTTGTTCGCACATTTGCGATTATTCCTGCATAAAAATCTCTTTACAGTCAAAGCGATTTTATTCCAATTTCTTGAACGAAATTTCATCCAAATTTTGACGTAAGCAGTTGGCGGAGATACAGCACAATATCTCCTACACCAGCGTTTTTCAAACTGGGAGGCGCGGACTATTCTTAGGGGAGGCGCGAATGTTAACCATATTCATTTAAAAATACTCGTATAACATTCCTGTAGCATAATGCGTTTACAGTGATTGTGTAGAAACAACAGCTATTTGTTCGCTTAACGGAAGTATTAGTTACAAAATCATGTGAGGTTATTATTCATAATTATTTGCTCGCAAGCAAGAAATCTAAGCCAATATCCAAAATCTTGCTTTACTCTTTACTAAACTTTCAAGGTCCTTGTGACATCTTAATGCGATATGATTCTTGTTATTGAATGATTTCGCAGTAATGCTCGAAAATGCAATTGCCAAGTCCAGCTGCCTTATCAACTGCAGTTATTTATCTTATTTATTCAAAAAGTAATGGAGAAATAATCACAAACAATGTAATTGTAGTAAATGTCATCAAAATTAAATTATAATGTGGTGAGATCCTAAAATCAGCAAAAGCGATTTGCTCGGACTCTTTTGCTGTGAAAGCTATAAACTGTCAGATATATTCATATTGCTCCTTGCTTCAAGCGTGTAGAGCACTTTGTTATTTTTTTGCGTGTTTTTATTATTTTACAAAATGGGGAGAGGAGTCATATGACTGAATATTTGTAAGGGAGGCATGGAAACTCAAAGTTTGAAAACTGTTCTACACAATTCGAACCTAAACAGTTTTGCTTTCTGTCGATTGTATTGCAAGGTACCTAACGATTGTTTTTTAGAATGCCGCGCAAAGTGACGTAGCTTTACGTCATAGCCTCGAACTGCTTCGTAGCCTACGTCACTTTACGTGCAAAAAATCTTACCGTATTCTGCGTAAACATATTTTTAGGCGTAAGACGTATTGCTATCGAATAGATTCGAAGTTATGAGAAAATTGCATTTACAAAAAACATTTTTGAAAATGGCTGGTGAGGGGGGCAGTCCCCCTGAATCCGCCCCAGCTTGCCGCAACCCTGATATTGTAACTTTATCTCAGCCGAAATACCATGATACAACAATATGCATCTTTTGATTTCAATAAGCAAAAATTTTGTTTTTTTTGCGCTGGTAGTTGCGCTGTATTTCATATTGTTTGATTTGGCGCAGGGCCGCAAACTCAAACTTGAACTCGTGTAAAACTGTTCAAGTTTGAGTTCAATGAAACGAAATTTGAAGACCGAAAAACTGCCAGATATAAATATTTTTATTGATCAAGCCATGTAAAATTGTAAATTAAGATTGGGCTTTTCCCGGTCCTACTAAACACCGCAAAGGACTGAAACACCGCAAATGACGACAAAGGACCTCAAATTGACCTACTAAACACCGCAAAAAAGAACAAAGGACTTGGAATCATACCATAACAAAGAACAATTTACTTTGCTGACCACACTGACTTGGCTTTTTTCCGTCGTCTTGTCGTAATGTAAGTTAGTTGTTGTGTTTATATGCTTGAATGATTGCATGATTGTGCTGTGGGTAACATCCTGTTTGTGTCACGAGTTTCCTGCTCGGTAAGATCTTTAGAATTGTCGCTTGGGCGGTACGCCATTACTATTTATGCGTTGAACTACCTCCATGGTTGTGTTATTTTGAGTTCTCTTAGTTTATTTCATTGAATGAATGTTATTTATGCTAACTTGAGTTATTGAAATACTTTACAGAAGCTATGTGTTTACTGTCTGCTCTTCGCATGCATTGCGGCGACAGCTATGCGGGATTCATGCAGTGAGTTGCTGTCAAGCTCTGGTAAAAGAAACAAGCTAAACAGCACAAAACTGCCTGTATGCACAAAATATATTTGTTCTCTATTTTCAGATTTTTTAATGATAATTTAATTAAACCAAAGAGTTTTATAACTTCATAAATGCAGTCTCTATAAAACGCTTTGTAGTGTCCCTACCACGAGAGGGTAATTGATCCTATTAAGTTTAGACTGGTAGATTGGTATCGATTTTTTTTATCAATGAATTGGTTTACTGTTGACTCGAAGAGCGCTACCTCACTTTCCATTTACCTTGTCCACATTTTACCAGTGTAGGTGGTTCCGAAAAGCCCATTCTTTGATATAGGCTACAACACAGTGCTGCCATCGAGGGCAAGTTCGGAAAAACTCAGCCTACCTTCTTTTTTCGCTACGGTAGGCTCAGGCAGGCTCCATGTTTTTCGGCCTTGCTATAACGCCAAAACGTAGGTCTGGTAACCCGAACAGAGGTACGTGCCGTCCATTTAAGCCAACAAATCTAGAATAGAGTGTGTTCTTGTTTTGTCAAAGTAACAGATTAACTGTAATGTGCGTGCGTCATTATTGCATCTGTCATTGATCTCACCAACGGACTTCAAGTTCAAGTTCGGCAAAAATATTGGATTTTTCGAATTCAGGCCGACAAAAACACTAATTGTTTTTCTACGTCGCCTCTTCATAAACAATTAACGACCTGTCACTGTTAGGAAAAGTTGGGTCCTACAAAACACCGCAAAGGACTGAAACACCGCAAAGGACGACAAAGGACCTCAAATTGATGTACTAAACACCGCAAAATACGACAAAGGACCCTAAAACCCTAACCCTAACCCTTACCCCAACCCTAACCTAACCCTAAGTCCTTTGTAGTTCTTTGTTATGGTGTGATTCCAAGTCTTTTGTTATGATTCCAGCCCTAAGAGTCAGGGTTAGTGTGAAAAGTGCAGCAATAAATATTAATCAGAGAAATAAAAAACATTCCTTTGAATTTGATTTCAATCATTGCAGAAAATCATATTAAGTTTTGTAGCGATAAACTCAGCAAGGAAGCATAATACGTGGCATCGGAATCACAAATATGTGCTATCTACTATGGCCATAGTATGAGAAACAATTCAAAAACCTGCAACGATGCAAAAAAATCAAATAATGGAATAATGGAAAACTTGAAGGTGTTGGTTTATATCTAAAAACTTATTTTTTTACAAAAAAACAGTTAATCATTGACTATGCGATTGCACATGTAGGTCTTAGCAAACATTAGCGCACGCATCTAAGTAAGCCCAAGTTATGAAACTTATAATAGCCTACAATACGAAACTGTATTACGTAATGCATATTATATAATCTTGGAGCGTTTCCATGAAAATAGCTTGTCAAAAGCAATTAAATATTCTCGCTTCTTTAGAAGTTGTTTAGTTAATCGTGCAAGCTCGCAAATTAAAGTAAGCATTGGTGACAGTATATTCACTTTTCTAAACCATCAAGATTTTAGTGAACAAGATGAACGTATATAGTTTCAAGGAAATGTGCTGCAGTGACTAAGCAGCTATTGTGCTAAATTGTTCAGCTAATCAAAACCCAGAGCTTTACGCAGAGGAAAACCATAGATCAAATTTTGTCAACTGGAAATAAAAATAAGTCTGAATAAAATAGAACAGGTTATTTTCAAACGATATTGAAATGAAAATCAGCAGTACTGTAATTTTCAAATAATTATTGAACTGAAAATCAACAGTAACAGCAAAGTCAACAGGAGTTGTGAAGTGAGCTTGCGATCTTTGAATCAGCAGCCACTCGGTGATAAGTCAAATGCGATCGGCTCCAGCCATGAATCGAACCGGTCACGTAGGATCTGTCACACGAGTGCGGTACCGCGAGGCAATGTCGCCTGCTTTGGATGGCCGGTTAAACAAACAAAATGATACAGAATACTGTAAATATGGTCGACTTTTTATTTTATTTCATAAGAAGCTAAATATAGGACACCATGTGCTTAAAAGCAATATTACTTGCCTTGCTTTGCAATTCAGCTGCTGCTGATGTTCACCAGCAACTTTTCGCGAAACCTTTGGTAAGTGCAATTTGTTATCGTTTTATATGCTGTCTTGTCTCTCGTTCGTCACACAAAAAAAAAGCGTAATATTTTTGTGCTTTGCAAAACGACTATCTAATTTGGATCTAACTTGTGATTTAAACAAAACTACATTAAAATACCTAATTATATATTAATTAGCTGGTTTAAATAGCAGAGCTGGAACGAGAACCCAACCTACCGAGACATCATAGCTTCGAGATCCGAGACGAGGCTTTCTCTGCTAAAGTCAATGCCAGACTTTAAAGCCGAAGTCACACGAGGCTAATTTATTAGCCGCTAATGCATTAGCTGCTTGTAAATTAGCTGACTCGCCCTGTATGACCACTTACTCGCCACTAGCAGGAAGCCCTCGCTAACTAATTTACACGCCGCTAATAAAGTTGAGCAAGTTCAACTTTACGCGCTACTCGTTTGCTAATTTATGCTTCGTACGCGTGATAAAACAATGATTGTCTATCACTTCACAATATGTTTGCGGTTTACAACTACTGGAGATAAATGCTATTCCAAATGCAGTCGTTAATAGTACTGGGCAATCTATGGAGTAGACTCACAGCTCACTAGTGCGGCACACAAAAAAAAGATGTCAAGACAACAAGTACTAAAGTAGAGTTCCGATACCATTACAAAATTTTTGGAAATTTACAAAAGCTACGAAGTTTACAGAATTGAACTAAACAAAATTAAACGATCAAAAAAAATAAACTATCTAATCCCTTACCTACTTCCTTTTCTTTTCAAAACAAAATTCTCTTATTATCCCCTGACTAATTTCGACACATGCTAGCACTATTAACGAAAGTTCGTATACGGACTTTGCTATTAACCTGTTAAAAAACTTTCGCTGCCCTTAGGTTTGCTGCGGATTTAGGAACAATTACTAGTTACTACCGGTATTCGCTAGCTGCAAATGCATTATTGTATTCGCTTTGTGAGACCAGGATTCGAAGCTAATATGAGCCAGCTAATATTAGAAGCGAGTAAAAGCAGCTAATAAATTAGCCTCGTGTGACTTCGGCTTAAAGTTGCGAGACCCGAGAAGAAACTTGAGATTTAATAAGCCAAAAATTACAAAAAGAAAAGAAACCAAAAGCCTGCAATTCTGCAGGACTGAACAAAGAAGTCAAATTCTTCACACAAATGCGGCCAAGTGTTTTCCCGAAGTGCGAAATCATGCAAAATTTTATACTCTTAAACACTTTGAGTAGGTAATTATTATTGTTGGTTACGTATCAAAGACCTGAAAGCTGTTTCAACGCCAAAAATTTTTAATGTCTCGATCGAGACATGGCCATTTTGCAAGACTTTCAAGGTTCAAGACCGAGGCGAGACACTGGCACGGCTAGACCGAGACACTCAAGGACGAGTCTCGAGACGTGTCAGAGACCAAGACACGTTTCGGGACGTCCAGCTTAGATAAGTAGACCTTTATCAGGTATGTTTTGGAAGTCTTAGCAACAGTCATGCAGTGGATGAGCTTTTAAATTGCAACAGCTAGAATTATTACGTATTAATTATAAAACTTCATTCTGCATCTTAGGCGAAATGGGACGAAGGACTTCCTCAAGTCGATATTGTTTGTTTAACAACGCACTGCTTTAATGAAATGCGAAAGTGTTTTACTAATTCTGACTGTCGTCAGGCAGTTTTTTGCGTTGCTCCTTGTGGAAGCGATATGGATTGCGTCACGAAATGCATGATAAACTACGGTTGGTATGACTCAGCGGTATTTTGAATGTTAGCCTCTGTGCATAAAGCGATGGCATTGTGGTGAGGATTTCACTCTTAAATTATAGTAGCAAAATTCATTAGCGACTTGTTAATATGCGAGAAGTCATTTTTGAATTAATGTATTCAAAACTGAGGACTTCTAACAAACTTCTAACAATCTTTTGGTTGCTCAGACTTCTAGCAGACATATGATGAATACAGGGTGCATGTTTTTTTTTCAACCTTTAGGCTGTGATTAATACTTATGTTTCAATTCCGGTATTGAAGTGTCAACTTGGTCTCGATTTTACGCTACACGTTTGATTCAATGCCTAGTAACCAGGGTTGCGAACTCGAACTTCAACTCGAACTCGCTTGAACTCGATCGTTTCTGCCGAACTCGAACTTGAACTCGAAATATAAAATTTTTTGAACTCGTACTCGAAAAAAAAAAAAAACAACCAAGTTCGAGTTTACTAACTGAGTGCTTTCATTTTATTGATTCAAATCTCTCAAAACGAATTTAGCCTACTTTTGATTTTTTGTTATACTGTACTGTAGATTGAATGATTGCAAATTTGCAATTTTGGTACGGATACTGCCCTGGCATTTCATTTTGCGTTGTCTCATTAAAATTTATTTATTGCATGATAAACCGTGTTCCGAGAGATTTTAATGAAAACGCAGCTGCTCTGCAGCAACAGCTACCTGTTGTTTGTGAGGTGCTGCAATCTCTGTTCCAGCTGTCACTAAGTGGGTCAGTGGCGGATCCAAGGGTGGGGGACCTTTTTCAACAATGCTTTTGATGAATACAATTTTTCCATAATTTGGAACCTCTTTGACGACAATAATTCCTACGCTTTCTACCGGTACACAAAAATCGAAAACGTGGGAAAAATTTGCGTCATACCGGTATTTGGTGAAGACCTCAAAATTAAGGGCAAAAAATTCAAATACAATTTGCCTTAAAACTTGTTCAAGAAGCACTAAAATGGCCATCGCAGAATGTAAATTTTCAAAAATTTTCCGGCAGAGCACGCCCCCGTAACCCCTAAAACCGTTACTGTCCTCATTTTGCTTCAAACTAACTCAGCTGGAAAGACTACGCTCAAAAGTGTCAAACTTTGGTGCCCTTCCCCGTAAAAAAATTCTGATTACGTTCCTGGAATGAAAACATTAATTTTAAAAAGCTTAAACGCCCTTTCTTGGATCCAAACGTCTTTGTAATTAGCTAACCTTCAAACTAAATCAAAACTGCATCCCCCCACCAAAATTTTCTGAATTCGGTCCTGGTTAGGGTATGTTTGTTTAAGGGATATTTTGAACAGGGCCGTGAACTCGAACTTGAACTCAAACTCAATCATTTTTGCCGAACTCGAACTCGAAAAATAAAAATCTTTGAACTCGAACTTGCATATGCCTCTTGAACTCGAGCTCGCACTTGAATTCCATTAAAAACCGATCGAGTTCGCAGTCCTGCTTGTAACAGCACCATCGCTGCTGACTGAAACGGTACGTTTTTCCAAACTTTACGTTAAATGAAGAAACATTTTTTGAATTATACTGCAAATTTATGGGGTAAAGTTGTTCCCAACTGCCTTTGCCAGTTTGACGCAATTTGTAAGGAATGACACAGAACTTTAGTTGTTCACCTTTGAAAACTGGTGTCACTCCTTACAAATTCATTTTCGGGTAACTTCAATTCTGCAGTGCTGTCACAGAATATTCGAAGTGATATCAGTAAAATTCAATGCTAAAGATGTATTTCAATTTTAGCAAATGATGAATTGACGGAGTTTATGACCTGCGCCTCACAAGAACACGCTTGTCTTGTTTTGCCACCACAAGTTCCACCATTCAATTGCACCTTACCAAAACAAACTGACACTACATTTAGCTACAAAACCATGCCAGTAAGTACCGAAGTTGATTTTAATGCTAGTTGCAAAGCTTGCAAAAATATTACCGAATTTCTTTTTATTGTTTGAAACTGGGTCATAACTCTTGATTCTGTGCTTTTAATTAGGCCAACGAACTTTCATGTTGGTGGCTAGCGACTTCGCTTCCACACGAACTGACGCAAATTAAGACCGGAGCGTGACGTGGGTTTAGTTCAATTTCGAATCGAATCAAACTATAAACGTAATACCTAGTAGTATAGTGGACTATTCTTAGCTTTTCTGCTTGGCGTTTGTTATTGACAGGAGGACGTTACAATTAATAAACAAGTCGGCCAGATCAACAAATCATCTGCCATTGGAAAGCAATTAACGAGTTTCTCTCATCTTTTATTTGTATGCTGCTATTCGTTGCAGCGCCAGCAACTCCAAAACAGTCTCGCCAGAGCGTCTCCTTCCTTACTTTGGGTCGTAGGATAAAATTGTTGCAACAGACGTTTTCAGGTTTTTGTGCTTTGGTGTATTCAGTGTTACTCTGTGTGAATCGCTATGGATTATAGTTACAATATGATACCTCATGAAGTCTAAACGGCAAATTACGACGGATGTAGTTCTTATCAATGTTTGTACTTCAGGGTGACTGGTACGTAGTTCTTGGAGGAAATCCTACTTATGATTGTTTTCCGTGTCAGAAGACCACCTTCTATCCAATCAGCGCAAATGGCAGCATTGATGCTCTGATGAAGTACCAAGCTATTGATAACGAAGGAGAAATAAAGAAACTGGTAATAAATGCTGGAAAATTATAACTTGATACGCAAACCTAAAATATTTGAATCTTTTATTGTCTTAATGTAAGTATTAGCAGCGAAGCTCGCACTTCGTTGTGCAAAAGTACAGTGTAATTGCCCTTTTATTTAAATTGAAGTAGCCTACTGATCTGTTGCTGTAGATCAACCCATAATAACCCTTCAAAGAAGGGATGCACCTTGCAAGATGCTTTGTGGCTGCATTTCTTGAAAAGTGTTACTGTACTACCAACTTGCTTCCTTACAAAAACTGTGTTTAAAAGAAACAGATCAAGACCAAACTAAAGTTACACTCAAAACAACGGAAGGCACAGAGAATTTTATGGCTAAATTTTTTAACGCTGAAATCATTAGGCCAGAATCATTTCATATGTTGGAACAGCCCACAAAAAGCTTGCTGCTGCAATTTGCTGACTTTGCTGGCTTCACATCTGTTTTAGGTAGACTACTTTACTGTGCAGTAGTTGAGATGCATTCAATAAATTATCATGATTTAATACTGTAAAACGCAATGAACCTTTCTGGTTATTGATTTACAAACAAGAATTGTATAGTCAAAATTTTTGAAAGGGTAGCATCTCCTACCCAAAAATTTGGGAGATTTGTGCCCTAATCTCCATCTCAACCTTTACTCCATGAAGCCCGAGTTTATTACACCATTTTGCTTTCTTTTAGGAGCAAGAATCTCACATTGTACCCGACGCAAACAGAAATGATTTGCTTCATTTGACGTCAAATGACTTTGGCAACATACTTGAAGATGATTGGCTGGTCATTCAACACGTGAGTATTTAATTTTTAATATGAGTACTAGGTAGTCAAGCAATTGTGTGACAAAAAAGGTAATTTTTACTTCGTCGTGATTTGTGAAAACTGCAAGCCAGCGCAAAAATATTTTTTTTGTGCTGGTGTTCATGTACAGACAATATTTTAGAAAAACTTCAGTTCTGCAAGCACGGTTTTACTGCCTGCATCTCGTAAAATCACACCACACGGTAATCATAATGATTAATCGTTTGCTTACGTCCATGCACTTGTTTATTTTATTCACTGCTGCCAAGTAACCGTGGTAATCGTGTTGTTTGAATAATGGAGACAACTATCACAAACAAATAATTTTGAAAAACCATCGTTACTTAATATTTAATACATAGGGAATAAAATCCCGCTAGGCCTACAGAGTTTTTGAAATCACGTTCACATGAATAAGAGTAGCCTATGTTTTTTTGTTTTTTTTTTGACGCACTGTGTATGCGAGGAATCTTTTTGGCATGTTCCCCTGAAGCCGTACTAAATCACTGATATATCATTACATCTACGCAATTTTAATCTCATATAGGCAATATGTTGAAAGAATTTTGCAGCTACAAAAGTGTCGGAGAGCTCATGTTGGCAGCATTAAAATTAAACCGGTTATTTAATAAATGCGTGCATGATTCACTGTGAAGGGTAATGTATTTGCTTTCATTATGAGCGAAGTGATAATGCACGGTTGAATTATGGTAACTCTATTAAGTTTTGTATTACTTTTCTTGCCCGGGAAAGCACACAAAATGCTATGCGCAAGATGACTCGCACTATGTCAGGATTTTTCGTAATTTCATGTGCGGTCGATTCTGTGTTGTTTGCAGTTGATGACAATTTACCCAGCAAGATTATTGTGCAAACTATTGCATGCAGAGAGCAACAACCACACTTTAAATAGCAAAAAATATACAACTAAAATTTATTAGTGCAGTGAGGAAAACTCGAAAATTAATCTGCGCTCACAAGTCAAAAGGTTTGCTTAGTTATTAAGCACATCGCTATTGATGCGGAAGGTGTGGGATTCGATTCCCGGGTCAGTAAAATCGGACGTTTTTTCGCCGACGGCTTACCATCGCAACGACACGCCGCGAGTGTAAAAAAGGTTTGAAGCTAGTTGAAACAGTTAAAGACTTACGAGCGATCTGCTCTAGTTATGAAAAAAAAAAAAAACAGCTTGCGTTATGGCTAAGAGATTCGGGCCGCGTTGCTTGTGTTTTATTTGGTTCTTTATGGGCAAACAAGTGCTCACAAACTTTAGAACAGGTCAGGTTGCACTCTTATTTTTAACCGCAACAAGATTTTTTTATCTCACATTATCACAACAATATGCTACGCTCTCACAAGTGTGTTTGCTATACCTCGACCAAATATCGTACCACATGTTCATAAATGTTGTAAAGTAACATAGGCATAGCCCTTCAGCAATCTGATACAAGAGTTAATTTTGCGATACAAATAATTTTTTCTCTTTAATATGTCCAGGCTCCAGCCAAATACATGTTAATCTACTACTGCGGACGACTACCTACCGGCGGCGAAGATTACTGGTATTACGAGGGTGGTGTAGTGTATTCGAAAACGAAATCACTGGGTGCAGCTGATAAAGAAAAAATTAACGAAGCAGCTACAAATGCTGGGATCAATTTAAACAATTGGTGTCCCGTTGATCACTCTCAGTGTTCTTGAAAATATCCTAAATTAATTGTGCAAATTGTTACCATGAAATATAAATATCCTCAGAACAACGTGCTTGGCTGTACCATGGTAGGTCCAGGTAGAAGATAGTGGTTAGGTCTACGAACACGAGTACTCCTGTCGGTTACATGATAGTTTAGTGATATTTAGTCTGTTGCTCAGAAGAAAAAATAGAGCAAAAGCAAATGCGACTTTAATTTGCAATGACATCTTTACTAGGATCGTAACAGTGTGCAAAAACATTTAAATGTATGGGATTCAACGATGCTCAGCGGTTGTAACCTCTACCAGAAATCAATTATCACGTGGCCTTGAAAATTTTAGTCGCCAGAAAATCAGTTTTAAGTCAAAACTGCAGACTTAACCGATTTAATGAGGAAAGTTAGCATGGGCAAAAAATAGGCATACCATCACAGTTTTACTAGGGTTAAAGTTATGGAACTGTCAGACTTTTTAGTTTTGAACGGACTAAAGTTCGTATAAGCTACTCATATTCAACAAGGGAAGATTGATGTCATAGATTTGTGGTTCCAGTCCAGCACCTTAGTAGCTAAAATTGTTTCAGCTGGGTAATGAATTAGTGAGGTGCCCATCGGAAAACGTGTTTGCACTTGTATCGGTAGACTCAGAAGTTTGGTTTTGAGCAGAGCTGAATTAAGGCTTGTGTGGCCTTGAGGCTTATTTCAATTATGGCCTGAACGAAAGATAGATTTAAGTAAAAAAGATCGTTATTTAAAAATAAACAATTTTTTCGTTTTTATCAAAATTTACTCATCAAAAATAAGTTACAAATTTCATTTGGCATATTGCTTAACCGCCCTGATAATTTATAATTTACTTGGTTTTATTGTAAATCTTGATTAATAATTGAGCTAAAATTTGTTCCTAGCTGCAACTCTCCTTATGCAGAACGCAATAACATGGTCTTGACTCACAGTAGATCGCTTCACATTCTTGAATCACAAAAGCCGTGAAAACAAAGGCTGTCAAGAGAAATTTAATAGACATATAAGTGTACCGCATAATTTTAAAATTACTGCTATATGTGGCAGTGCAATTAATTCAGACTCTATTTACGTACAATCATTCGAAAAGATTAACATTTTTGAAGAAAAATACTAGCTATTGAATAGATTTGTCTCGTCTCAACCTTGCTATGCACAGCCAATCCAGGCTAGACCCTGCTGATAGAAAGAAACAACTTAGAAAAAAAAATGAAGTCGAGATGTTTAGGATGAGCAATGTAATGAAGGGTCTTTACGGTCTGGAATGAGTCTAGCATGGATTGGCTGCAGGGCTGCGAACTCGATTGATTTTTAACCGAGTTCAAGTTCGAGTTCAAGAGATATTTGCAAGTCCGAGTTCAAGTTCGAGTTCTAAGAATTTTATTGTTCAAGTTCGGCAAAAATGACCGAGTTAAGTTCGAGTTCGCAGCCCTGGATTTTGTAGGTCGCAATGGCATGAACAAATAAACAATATGCAGGTTTTCTTTTGGTAGTCATAGCTTCAATTTACACGGATTGCGACTACTTGAGCAGCAAACTATATTTCGTAGTGATATTTTATTTCTTTTCAACAGTTTTAATATTTTTTTATTGAACTCGAACAGTTTTATGCGAGTTCAAGTTCGAGTTCGGAAAAAATATTTTTTCGAATTCGAGTTCGGCAAAATGATCGAGTTCTTTCGACTTCACGTTCGAGTTCGCAGTCCTGATTGGCTGCGCATAGCAAGCATGGGCGCCCACAGAGAGGGTAGGGTGCCCAGGGCTGGTGAGAGAGGGGCAGGGGGTACAGTGAACCGGGGCCCGTCATGTTTTGAGGGGCCCGTCATGTTTTGAGAAGCCCGTCGAGGGGCCCCGCTCATATAAAATTTTTCTTTAGGGACACACGGGAAGAAATGCTGGAGAAATTACGCCTTCGCTGTATTAGAACCTACGTCCAGTGTGCGAAGAAGGGGGGGATGGGGGGGACATGTCTCTCCCAGTAAAGATAGTCGTCCCCCCAGCAAAAAAAGAAAATTTGTCCTGGGGAGGGGATGCTAATTCGTCCCTCCAGTGGTAAATATCGCCAGAAGTTAAATGTTTTTTAAACGTGTTGCTTGTGGGTACGGACTGCGGCGATACTTTCCAGCATATCTTCTAACCATTATGGTTTCCTTCGCATAGGCTAATCAAGAACAACCTTTTTAGTGCGCCTACTACAGAACAGTTTATTTTTCATCAACATTACAACACGTCAGTAGTTTTTTATAAGCGTTAGTGAAAGCACTAAGACTATGTTAAAGCAGCGATTCCTCAACTTTTATTATATCATATTTAAGGTTGAGAGTATAAATTAAGAAAATGCTAGCCTATACCTTCTGGGGCTCCGCCCCGAACCCCGCTGGGGTAGCTTACTGCTTTTCTTTTAAACCCCTTGCTTCATTTATAAAACAAAAATCTGCCCAAAACCAAGCTTATAAAGTTTTCGAAATTCTACCTTTGATAATTTTTGTTCATCATGCTGGTGGTGTGCAAACTCGCAGTACGCCCTCCACCACTCTTTTAATTTGGTCATTGACCAATGACATCGCCCCAGAAGCGTATTTAGGGGGGGGGGGAACATTTTCCATGGCCCCTCCACTTTTGACTTTGCCTTTTAGTAAAAAAGAACAAATGGCGTCAAGTGACTGAAATACGCGAGACTCTTTTGATGGCTTTTGTAGCTTATGGTTAGGGGCCGATAGGGGGGTGGGTGGAATGAGGGGTATGCATTCACCTCACCAGCCTTTTTCAACTATGCTTTTGATAAATACAAATTTTGCATAATTTCAAACCTCTTCGATTACCATAAGCCTTACGCCATAGACACGCACAATTGAAAATGTGCGAACAAAATGCACCATATTTGGTGAAGTACTCAAAAAACTACGTTTAAAAAAAATGGTGAAATTATGCTCCCCCTCCTTTTAAGATTTCTTGCTACGCCCCTGCGTCACCCCATGAACAATAAGTACCATTTTCGCAACATTAGTCTTGTTATTTGGGTTCAGAATTCAGGCAAAATTGTAGACAAAAACATCCCCCCAGTAAAAATTTTCTACTTCGCACACTGTCTACATCTGCGCGATGTCAAGACCTTTTCTTTTTTAGAGAGTCAAATTTTGGTACCGAGGGGGCCCGCATCATATCTCTGCCCCGGGGCCAGGATTTTCTCTCGACGGCCCTGCACTTGCCCAGTGCTTCTTTTTGGTGGTGAGGTTCATGCTAAAAATGACCCCTGCAAAATTTAAGAAAATTTGATGCAAGTTTGGCGGTAGCACAAAGCCCCCGAAAGTTCACCGAGGGTCAATTTTTGGAAGAATGTCATAACTTAAGAACCGCTTGGCCTAGAAAGCCCATTTTACATTCAAATCATGCGGAATAGCTATGTTTCTATTTACTGTAAGAGAACATTTTGTTGTAAATCTCATAATTTTTGAGTTATAATGAAAAAAATACATTTTTCCTTGCTTGAAAGCTAAATTCATTAACAATTAAGTTTGGAGTCGGAAAATAATTTTTAAAACTTGGTTCAGATAGCTGTTAAATTGATCCTTGCACCAAGTTGTACCGCGCATAGTTTATTTTGGTTGAGCAGTCATATAACATGCAAAAATTATCATCAAACTTTAAATTTTACTGATAGGTAGATTTCAATATACCAGCACTGTAGAATAGCATCACCATTTTGTAAATCAAGCGCGGAGTCATTGACCACACAAAGGTGTCTGACAATTCCCATTGAGGAAAGGTGAGATTGTTGGCCACTCGGACACAGGAGTTAAGCGAGAAAGCAATGTCCAATTTTAAAAAATGGTGAAAATCTAATACTATTTTTGTCTGCAAATCTTGCTAGGTCAACAGTTACCTCTTTTGAGAAAGCGAGAAATACGAGCTCGCCCTACCGTATCCTGCACCTGTTCTTTTTGGACTTGCTCCAGCATCAAACTCATCGTCCTTTAATACCTTACCTTCTCTTCATGATTAATGATTCTCTTCATGATTAATGAAGAGAGTTCATGATTAATTGCTCAAATTCTCTTCATGATTAATGAAGAGAGCAAGAGGTAGTAGCAGGAATTCACAAGTAGGGAAGGGATCTAAAACACTAAGCCGGGTTTTGACTTTAATGTTGTCATTTACGATGCAATCAAGCGGTGTGCAAAGAGATTATACTTTCGTCAGTGAAGACCGGGATCTGTTTGTCGCATAACTTTATACCGTAATGACTTCTGCACTACTTTATATTTTTGTTCTACCTCAAACCAAAACCTCATGTTGTGGACTTCAGATTAAACATTGGCTACTAATACCAGGGGAACGACGTAGTAATAAAACGTTTCACAAAATCCAAGGGAAAATACATAAAGCTTTTGATAGAGTCAAAATATAGTTTTTTATATAGAGTCAAAAATACATTTAACTTAAAAGTTATGAGATTTACAACAAAATGTTCTCTTACAGTAAATAGAAACATAGCTATTCCGCATGATTTGAATGTAAAATGGGCTTTCTAGACCAAGTGGTTCTTGAGTTATGACATTCTTCCAAAAATTGGCCCCCGGTGAACTTTCGGGGGCTTTGTGCTACCGCCAAACTTGCATCAAATTTTCTTAAATTTTGCAGGGGTCATTTTTAGCTTGAACCTCAAAACCAAAAAAAGTACAGCTTATTTGAAGTTGGTAGGGGCGCCTGCAACACCGTACTGGGCATTCCGCAATTTAATGCGCAAAACGCAAGTTGCGCAACTTACGTACTTGCAGAACTTGTGTTGCGCTTAATTGCATTATTCTAGCCCTTGCGCAACTTGCGGTGCGCTTTGAAAAAAATATATGCTTCTTGCGCTTTGTTGCGTTGCAAACAATAGAAATATTAAGGAATTTGCGCTTTATTGCGTTGCACAATAGATGGTACAAAATAAGACTTGTGCTTATTTAGGCTCAAGGCGCAACTGCCAAAGAAGCAGATGATATTTTTCTCCAAAAGCCAATTAAAAAAAAATATTATTGCTGAGGCGTATAAATCACGGTCTGTTGATTTGAGCAGTCAATCAGCCAATCAGATTAGAGAGTCAGACAGGCTTCACTTTGCATAATGCAGTTCTATTTGCGGTTATTGTGCCACGAGCAGAAGGACAAGCATCTAAATGAGTACCGGTGGAAGCAGTCAAATAGCCTGTTTCCATGTCCAAAAATCGTGGGCATTTGACCCGCGGGCTTTATTCTAGTCAGGTGAATTCAAGCTTTCTTGGGGCTAATTTCAGCAAAATCGTGGCTTTCTTGGACGCCAGACCTGGTATTAACAAGCAAGGGCTTTTTGGAAAGCAGGTTAAAAGAGAAATGGATGATGATGTATGTGTTGATAGTCGCACCTCCTTCGATTGAAGACAATGAAGGTAAGAATTTAACAGTGATTGATATCATGGGATTTGGGTTGGTTTACACTGTTACAGTTTTAGATTCAAGTTGTTATAATCTCACTAATTCCATGGCAGTGCATGACTTAATTTGGTTCTTGTTAAGATCATATAGTATTTAATAATTATCCTCCAACTAAACCCTAATATAAATGCAGAAGTATCAATGGAATGGATTAGTAATTTCTTCTGCGGTGTGCCGCAAGCCCCAAAAGTTGCCCTGGTAAACTTTAGCCTATGGTCCAGATCATCAATATTTTGTCAAAGTAAACATTTTGCAAAATTCTAAAATTAATTGCTTTAGTACCGTTGTGTTTGTTAATAAACTAAACTCTTGTTTTAACTGTTGTACTGTAATGTAGGAAACAGGGCTGCGAACTTGAAAGAACTCGATCATTGTGCCGAACTTGAACTCGAAAAAAGTATTTTTTCTGAACTCAAACTTGAACTCGAATAAAACTGTTCGAGTTCATTAGGAAGATATTTAAATTGTTGAAAAGAAGTAAAAGATCACTACGAAATATAGTTTGTTGTTCCATTGTGACCACAACACTGACAATTTCGATGGTACTAGACAGCTGAGGTATAGTTTTGAACCTACTGCACGAATAAAATATTTTTATCTTTTTAATTGCATCAGCACCGGCGGTGAAAAAGTTGTCTCGATTTTGGATATTCATCTGCCTGAACTCGAACTTGAACTCGAAAAAGCTTATTTTTGTCGAACTTGTAAGTAATTAAATTAGAGAACTCGAACTTGAACTCGGACTTGCTAAACTAGGTTAAACTCGAACTTGAACTCGAATAAAATTCGATGAACTCTGCAGCCCTGGTAGGAAAGTAGTTAATTTCTTAGTACCGTTGTGTTTGTTAATAAACTTGTGAGTGTTGTTGCGCTGTAATGTAGGAAACTAGTTAATTGCTTTATACCGGTACTGGATAGACGTTTATATATACGAGGGTAGTAACAAAAAAGTTGCTCTGCTCTCCACTTTGAAAATACGTTGCGGAAGTTGTGTTGCGCTCCGCATTAAAAATATGTAGCGAAAGTTGCGTTGCGCTTCATTCACTTCTAAAAGTACAATTGTGGAAGTTTCGTTGCGCATTACTTATTTTCAAAGCCAGATTGCGGAAGTTGCGCTGCGCTCTAGCAAAAAGTAAATTGCATTTGCGCATCTTGCGCTGCGTTTTTTTTTTACTTACTGCAGTTGTTGGGCTTTATTGCGTTGCGCTTCAGCAGTTACAAAAAAAGTGAAAAACCGCACATGCCAACCTCTCTGGATTTTAAATGAAGATGCGCAACTGCACAGTAGTTTTAGCAGGTTCATTTAAGCAGTGATGCAAAGCTAAAAGAGTCAGACTATTTGGTACACTCATAGGCGCCTGTAGAGAGACACGGCAAAATGGCCATTTTATCTCTTACTGTATTTTAAATGAGAAGTGTGTAGTGGCACCCTAGTTTCAAGGAGTTTTATCTTCGTTGTGATAAGCAACAAAGCTTGACGTTAATGCTGCATAGGAGATATTGGCTAACAATAACCCTATAGTGGAAAAAATTGCTGAACTTTTTGGGTCGTCGTCGTCGTTTGGCGGGGCATCTCTTCCAAGACAGATGGAAGGACCAAGGCCGAGGGTTTATCCTTTTACCACCCTGACCACCAAACTGCTTGGGTCAGATGCTGACTGTAAGGGACTTCAGCCAGCATCTTATTTCGTCATCCAAAACCATTAGACCAAACATACCTCGGGGTGCCCGATGTATGGGACACTGTGAGATGATGTGATCTGCGGTTTGTTCACTGGCACCACACTCACAATTCGCTAGAGGAGCGAGACCCCATTTGTACATGGACGAACAGAAACGTCCACCACCAAAGCGCAGACGGTTGAGCTTGACCCAGGCTGCCCTCGGCAGACCCATGCCTAAGGGTCTGGAGCTAGCCTTGGGAATGAAAGCGTGGAGTGACAATGCGTTGGCAGAGTACTCCATGTCCCATTTCGTGTTCGTCCACTCGGCTGCACGGACGTCCATCTCAGAAAGACTATCTAGTAATTTCCTAGCAGCAGGCAGGACCGCCGAGAGGGGGGGGGGCAGAAGGGGTCACTGTCCGGGGGCCCGGGGACACAGGGGAACCCGGGGTTCTGAATTGTCAGGTTTAGAATGCAAAGTTCATCAGCTCAATCTACGGCCTGCGGGCGCGATGATGTTATTTTTTGATTTCGGGCCGAAATTCGAACATCCGCGGACGCTATGACCTTATGTTGCTCATCACTAGATGTTGAGCCGAAATTTGAACATCTGCGGAGGCTATGACCCTTTTTTTGCTCATCACTTGATTTTAGGCCGAAATTCGAACATCTGCGGACGCTATGACCTTTTTTTTGCTAATCATGTGTTTTTGGGGCACCACTGACCAAAGGGCCCAAACGAATTTTTTGCCCCGGGGCCCGAAAGTTCTCTCGGCGCCCCTGGCAGCAGGTACAAATGAGTGTCTAGATTTCAATCTCTCCCTACACACGTCTTGTGACTCATGAAACTGGCCTTGTAAAATGTGGTCAGGGTCCAGGGAGCTGCGGTTGGCTAGGGAGAGTGTCGCTCCTTGGCGGCGAAGCTCAGCTGGCTGGATGCCTGAAAGAACCGGAAGGTAGATCGATGGAGTGGGACGCAGGCACCCAGTGACAATGCGCAAGGCGTCATTTATTACACTGTCGATAAGCCGTATGTGCACGCTGCGGCACCAGACTGGTGCGCAGTACTCGGCAGTCGAGTAGACCAGAGACAGGGCAGCTGTGCGTAATGTCTTGGCGCTAGCACCCCAACCTGTTTCAACAAGTCGCCTCAACAGTGAGACGCGAGCACATAACTTCTTGCGCAATGCTTCCAGGTGAGGACGATATGTGAGCGATCTGTCCAGTTTGACCCCCAAGATAAGTGGGAACTGGACAGAAAGGTAAGGTCTTACCGATGTTACAGACCTTGAGCTCACGCTTAGCCTCTCGATTGTGGAGGTGAAAGGCCGCCGTCACCGTTTTAGTGTAGCTAAGCATCAGTCGCCAGGTCTGGAGATATTCCGAGAGTGTAGTCATATCAACTTTTTGGGTGAAATCACGTGATCTTTAAAAAATATAATATCTGCAGACCTTTAGGAGTTTAGGCGGCCGAAAGTTTATTGGTAATGTTTCAAAAACGTTTAAAAAATGCTTATGGGGAATTTTTTTTTCAGGATGTAAATCTAACGCCCCTTTGAATTTTTTTAATTTGTTTTATGGCTTTGGCTACTTTGAATTATTATATATTTTTTTGACAAAAAATTATTTATTGACGGAGATATTAATAAAACCACTGGCAAATAAGCTACAGTATGCCTTCAACCGCATTGCCTGCAACATTTTCTCATAGGCAGTTCACACAAAATGCTTTTATAAGTAGGCTACTGTTCTTTTTACATTTTTTATTATTTACATTTTTGTCCTATCGCGAGAAAGCGACAAAAGCGCAGTAAAAACGTCGTCTTGGAGATGCAAGCTAAATCTGACTAAGACTCAAGCGTGGGGGATCTCATGGAGTGCCTTTCCCAACGGCACACCAAACAAGCTGGCCAGCTTCTCTACGCTGTTCCTTTAATATGGAACGCCGAACTTGGAAGCTGCCAATACCAATTTTTGAGTAATTGGTTTGACTGGACTTGGAACGAAGCCTGATTGTACTGTTTCAAAATCCCACGCTCTATTTACATGACCATCTGAACAATATTTTTCAACCGTTCACTTTCAAACGCTTGATCAATCGAAACCAACAAATTTAGGCTGAAAATTTTTCGATTTTTAGAAAGAATGGCTGACAAAAAACTATATTTAACTTACATGGAAAACAAACAAATTAATGCTTTTCTTTGTTGGTTATTGGTTCTACTGTTGTTATGTAATGATTTTCTGCAAAAAATTGGCCGAAAATGTTTTGATTTTGCCGTGTAACTTGAAAACACAAAGCACAATTTTGATGTCGTAACTGAAAAGTCCATAAAAAAAAATTTTTTTTCTACTGCTCGAATTTATATGTATCCAGTCAGAACCGGTCTGTATTTTTAGTGGTCTCAAGGCACATGCCTGGTTTGCCTACTGATTAATCCAGCTCTGGTTTCTAGAATGGTGAAAACCTCGTTTCAATAAATAGGTTCACGCGCTGATTCTGTGTTGAACGTTCAGAATTAAAAGAACGCTTGTTGTTGGGTAAAGTGCAATTTTAAGCAGATTCGATTATTCCGCCAAGTGAACACCAGAAGCGGATCTTTTGGTGGGGGGAGGCAGTTTTAAATTAGGTTGAATGTTAACTAAATAGAAAGACGTTAGACGTTTAGCCCCGGAAAAGGAAGTAGTTCAGCCCCGGAAATTAGAGTATATTAGCCGTTTGAAAAGTTTTACGTCAGGAGCGTACTCAGAAATATTCTTTTGGGGGCACCCAATTTTGATATACTGTATATTTGACCGACCGCATTTTTTCCGGCAGTTTCTATTTAAAACAGTTTCAGGGACAAAATAGGCTCCAGGGGGTCCGGGGGCATGCGCCTTCCGAAAACTTTTGAAATTTTAAGGCAAATTTCGTTTAATTTTTTGCTCCTAACTCTGAGTCTTTAACCAAATATGATGCATTTTCTTCGCACATTCACAATTTGTGCGTGCTTATAGTATAAGGATCATTGCTATTGAATAGATTCGAAATTACGGAAAGATTGCATTTATCAAAATTATTATTGAAAATGGCTGGTGGGGGAGATGCATCTCCCAGATTCCCCCCTTCTGGATCCGCCCCTGGCGAACACGACCTTGTCGGCAATGGCTGAGGAAGAGAAGATGATCTGCGCGTTCACAAAATTTTTCTGCATCAAAACAATTAATTATGTGCGTACACGTTACTTCCTGTAGGGTAAGATAGGCCGATTTCTTTTATATCTTGAATATCGTGGTTACTTTAAATGCTACAGTACAAGTGAATCAAAGACACTATAAGAAAGAGAAAGCTTTTTTCCAAGTGTTTGGGTCAATAAATCTGCAAAATTGGCTTGTATTTCCTCTTTAAAACTTGCCTGAAAACGTATGGTTTGAAACGGCGTACCACGCGCATGGGGCAAATCGGCCACTCACCGTTTCTTACTAATCGCATTAGTTTCTTCAGCTGCATTACCAACGTGTGCATTTTGGTATCCGTATTTCTTTAACAGCCATGTCTGCAGCTTCTTTATTCATAGCAAGCGAGTAACGTGTCTTTTCGCTATTTATGCAATGCAATAAAAGCAGCCTTTTATTTGTACGACAAAGATGAGAAAAGACCTAAGACTGCAACGGTGCTGCATTATATGAGCCGTAAAAAATTGGCATAAGTTTTCCTCAAGATCGGCAATGATATCTTGGTGACCAACTTAACTTACTCGATCTGAAAGTAGCCAACAGCACGCCCCACTGCGTAGACATTGTGAAAACGAGATATTATCTCATGGCTGAGACTGTAAAACCTTCATTGATTGAAGGCTTAGAGCCTTTTCCTTTCGGGTTTTGAAAAGCAAACTTTAAGCTTGCTGTTAAAACTGCAAAAGCTGATGTTAATATAGGCTTTCTTCCTAAGTTTTGCCTCTTTCCAAATAACTACAAAAAGCAATTTTTTATGACAGTTTTGCCCGTGGTTGTTCTCGGTTTCCTATGGAAGCCCATAAGTGCAAAACACAAAAATAAGTTAAAACTCGATCGACAAATCTTTTTCACAATCGATAAAACTTTTTCGCAGTCGACAAATCTTTTTCGCAGTCGACAAAACTTTTTCGCGATGCACAAATCTTTTTCGCAATCGACAAAACTTTTTCGCAATGCACAAAACTTTTTCACGATCGACAAAACTTTTTCGCAGTCGACGAAATTTTTTTGCAATCGACAAATCTTTTACGCAATGCACAAATCTTTTTTACGATCGACAAAACAAATCTTGTTTCGCAATCGACAAAACTTTTTCGCGATACACAAATCTATTTCGCAATCGACAAAACTTTAAACCGATCGACAAATCTTGTTTCGCGACGCACAAAACTTTTTCGCAATCGACAAAACTTTTTCGCATTCGACAAAACTTTAAACCGATCGACAAATCTTTTTCACGATCGACAAATCTTTTTCGCGATGCACAAATCTTTTTCTCGATGCACAAATCTTTTTCGCGATCGACAAAACTCTAAACCGATCGACAAATCTTTTTCGCAATGCACAAGTCTTTTTTGCGATCGACAAATCTTTTTCGCGGTCGACAAATCTTGTTTCGCGATGCACAAATCTTTTTCGCAATTGACAAAACTTTTTCGCAGTCGACAAGTCTTTTTCCCGATGCACAAATCTTTTTGGCAATCGACAAAACTCTTTCGCAATCGACAAATCTTGTTTCACGATCCACAAGTCTTTTTCGCGATTGACAAAACTTTAAACCGATCGGCAAAACTTTTAACTAATTGACTAAACTCAATGTCAGTGCACAAAACTTTTACTGTAAGTAATGCGCAAAACTCAATGTAGATAACAACAAGAAAAAAGCTCACAATTTTGGCTTTTTGTTAGGTTAGAGCTATTGGGAACTAATGTGAATTTCGCCTGTTTAGCTCGACACCTCTGAACGCTTGCACAGTGCACACGTATAAAGTCTGTTGTGCGAGCGATCGAGGATGCGAAATAGTTCCGTAGGCCTAACTTATAATTTTAGCTAGGCTAACAGGTGCAGTTGGGTTACACCATTTACACCATATTTTCCTACTTTCATGGCCTTGAAAGTTGACAGGATTTCGCAATGGGGGGCTGTGTCGGAGGTCTGGGGTCGAAGCCCCAAGCTGCCAGAGGCAAGGGGGTCTTGGGCCCCAGCCGCTGAAAATGTTTGTATTTTCTACGTAAAAGAAGTAAATTTCAGTGCGTTTAACTGTATAATCTGCGGTAACATTATCTTATGACAGGCGTGGGCAACGTAAGGCCCGCGGGCTGGATCCGGTCCGCTAGACCACTTTATGCGGCCCGCTGGCACTTACAGAAATATGACCTCATATCGCGAATCAAGTCGAAAACCTTTTATTTTTTATAGGACATCTTTTGAGGACAAGTAGACCTTTTTTGTTCTTCACCGCAGGAGCGCATTTAGGGGGGGACATTGTGCCATGCCCCCTCCCCCCTTTGACTCTGCCTTTTACTAAAAAAGATCAAAATCAATGGTGCCAAGTGACTGAAATATGCCAGACTCTTTTAATAGTTTTTGTAGCTTATGGCCAGAGGCGGATCCAGGGGTCGAGGATGAGGAGTATGCATCCTATACCATCAGTCATTTTCAAACATGTTTTTGATGTATGCAGTTTTTTCATAGTTTCGAATATTCTTCGATAGCAATTACGCCTTAGGCAGGCATAATCGAAAATGTGCAAACAAAATGCATCATATTCGACGAAGCACTCAGAATTAGGGTCAAATGATGTAAACAAAATTTGCGTGAAAATTATTTGAAAAGCACTAAAATAGCCATTACAGCTTGTAAATTTTGAAATTTTTCAGGGGGAGCATGCCCTCGGCTCCCCTAAAGCTTTTCTTGTTTCTCAATCAGCTTCGAAGTAGTTCTGCTGAAAAAAATACGATCAAAAAAATTTGGAAATTATGGCCTCCCTTTTGAAGTTTTCCCTACCCCACTGCTTCACCGATATTTTCGGTAGAAACACAGGACATCTGAGAAGTCTGTAGACCTTTTCTTTTTTCTCTTCCAATCACAGCGACCCTGACAATAGTAGTTGTTGAAAATACTGAACTCGATCCATCTAATAATCCAGCCCGGGATGGACTTTGTCTTTCCACATATGGCCCGCTGACTAAAAAAGTTGCCCACCCCTGTCTTATTATATTATGTGTTATACCAGGGATGGCGAACCTTTTTAAGTGGTGGGTCAAATTTAAGGTCGCAGACCGAAAAAAGAAAAAACGTGGATCACGGATGTAATAATATTAACGAGGGGCTTGAACGCAAGTTTTGCCGAAATCTGTGCAAAGAGCAAAAAAAAAGATCTTCACCTCAGGAATACTCAGCTTCCCGTCTTCAATACCACAGTATGGAAAAATAAGCTTTTTTTACTACGTTATTTTCGTTACCGTTTTTTCGTAAAATTTTCCAAACTACAAGCGGGTCACTTAGTGACCCTCGGGTCAATGGTTCGCCATTCCTGTATTATACAAGTACAAAATACTCTGACATCGTATGATTTATACACGATATTGAACATTCAGCTGTTACAGTATGTTATGCTGCAGAGCAGACTATAGTTGCAGTATTGGATGCATCCTTATTGATTCGCAGCTCTAACTTTTGAAACTAATAATTATTCTAACTTTAGAAACTTTAGAATGGTTTGCAGTCCTCTGTTAAGAGCTCTCCCACCCACTGATCGGAAAGCGCTGCTCTATTGCGAAAAGCAGAGAAGTAACCTTATGCCTCACCAATTTAATGTTACAATGGTTGCTGCTTTAAAATAATTTCCTTAGCTCACATGTAAAACATATGTAGTAATTCTAGGCTTAAATACTGATAGCCAAAATGTAATGTGACAAAAGATTAGAGAAATAATGCTTTGTAAAATTACAGAAGCATACCAGTGGGTGTGGGAGAGCTGAAGCTTCCCCTCCGTTAGCTACGCTACGGACGATGACGATGGTGCAGCAGTTTGTAAGCACCATCCAAGTTTACAGCAGATAGTTTGACATACGTATATAATGGGTGGGGAGAATTAAACCTGAGGACAATTCATCTTTTTCCTTCCACGATCACTATATAAGCCTATCTGTTTGAATGATCACATTAAAATTATGATTAAACTATTCCCCTGATGGCCCATCAGCTTACGCCCTCCAAAGTTGGGTATGGGACAGGGTAATAGGTTAACTAAGCACAGGGCTGTGAGTAACGTGCTACATGTACTCGTTACAGTTGCTGCAATTTTAGATGGTAATTAATTACATTTTTTTCAAAATATTGGTAGTTCCGAATTAATTACAATTCGTGAGGAACGAGTATGATTTTAATGTAATTGAAGTTACAAATTCCTTCTTTTTTTTTCTTGAAACTTTGTTTTTTGATCAGCTTCAACAAAGCACAAATTTTAATTTTTACACCGACAAGATCTTATCATGCAAGCGCTTATCTTACGGCTTCTGTTGGCATTGTCAATAGCCTACTCATGTCAATCAAAATTTTCAAAATTCTTGTCTGAAAGGGCAACTTTATGTCTAAGTCGATACTCCCTGTGGTGAGCTACAGCAAAAGATAAACATCGCTTCTTCAAATACTATGTTTATTGTCACTATCTATTTTTAAGCGAAACACTGTACAAGTAAATTGGTCACCTTCCATAGCAAAGGAATTTGTAATTAGCAATTTAAAAATTACTTTTTTCCTCCCGTAATTTTGTAATTGGAATTAGTTAGGGCCTACTTTATTAATAAAGTAATTTTACTCGGTAATTGGTTACTTTTTTGGCCAAGAAACTGTAATTGGAATTAATTACTTTTTTTGAGGAATTTTTGCAGCCCTGACGTTAAGCATTAACGATTACAAACATCCTTGCAATTTCAGAATTGTCAATAATACAATTATAAATTGTCGTAAAAGCACAGGCCTCTCTTCTCCTGCGTTTGTACCCACCAGCAGCCACAACCACTGCACGTAAAAATAACCATGTTACATAATTATTGTCATGCTCATGAAAAGCAACTTTTTAAAATCTTTATCCTTCGAAATAATGGGCCTAAGATTTGTGAAAACGCGTGGTTATGCTGATTTTGTCACTTCAGACAAACTACGGTCCGCGGGCCGCATATCGCCCGCGAGCTCTGGCAAAAAGATGAACCTTGTGCCCTAGTGAAATTTTGTGGAATATAGGATGTTTGCAGACGTGATCATGGGCGTCCGCAGAAAAAAATGCAGGGGGGGGGGGGCAAAAACATTCTCGAGATGGCCATCTTAGTGAAAGCTATAGTCAGGTAAGTGTCAGTGATAGGGTGACTAACTGACCATACGTCCGGCATCGGCCGATGCCGTACGTGCAGAACTCTTCTTTCATGTTATTGTGCGTTATGCGGATATATATCAATTTATGTGCCACTAGGCTTGACAGTCTGTTAAAACAACTTTCTTTTTGCATTGTTTTCTTAGGTCTTGTTATACGTGGTTGGTTTGATGCTTACATTTCAAAACAATCAAATTTTCACTATACTTGCGCTATTACGCCAAAGTGTGTAACGAGTGGCGGGGCCCGTCTCCGCTGCTTAACCTTCGAGGAAACGTCTCAAAGGTGGTGAGCCGTTAGCGATAGGCTACTGTGTCCGATTTGACCAATCCGGGAATCGAACCCCAGACTTCCCGCACCGATAGCGACGTTCTGATCCAAAATGTCAAAATAAAAAGTAGTTTGAACTCTGAAAATCGAACTTTTAGCTACGGCCTATAAATCAGTGCTGCTCAATTTTTTTATTGCAATATACCGGCAGCGCAGTTTCTGCCATCAAGACGTACCAGTAGCACATCAGCAACAAATCCAAATTTGTTTTACAAGATACGATACTCGGTATATAGGCAAAAACCAGAATTTTTCTATACAAGATGCAAAAAGTAAAATTGGACATGCTGCCGTTGTCGCGTAAATTTGCTAGTATACGTACGTCCACATGACGGATTGGTAATCGGCTGATTGGTGTAGCAGTAACGATATTGCTTTCAAAGTCAGAGATCTGGGGCTCGATATCCGACCTGTCAAATCGAATACAGTGCTGTTCACGGCCACCGCCAATGGCTCGCCACGTTTCTTCGGAGTTCGAAGCTAAGCTGCTCATGCGTTTAGTTACGGAGATGGTCTTCGCCACTCGTGGCACGCAGCTTCTTGGTAATACCACGAGTATAACCAAGATTTGAGATTGAAGATCAATAAAAAAGACGCACAAAAACTTTTAACCGAATTCTTCATCTTATGCGAAGTGTGCGCCTGTTTATCTTCCACCAGTCTAACCGATTGTGGTTTGACTGAAGAGTAGCATTTGACGCAAAGACACTAGTCTTTGCGTCAAATGCTACTCTTCAGTCAAACCACAATCGGTTAGACTGGTAAACCGCAAAGACACTTTTCTAGTCTTTGCGTCATGTCAAAAGATAAATCGCCACGGCTGTTGACCTGAATCGAATGCGATAGTATGTACTATTGCATACGGCCTTAAAAGACAAGAAAGTAACTTAAACGAATGGAATCATGCAGAGAACAAAAAATGAATTAAGTATCAAGCAATAACTCGTACTGATCAACGTAAAATGATGCTCGGGACCTGTACCAATATTTTCCAACGTGCTTAGCACTGGCCTTGGTAACAGCATGCCTAAATGTAAAATCAGTTTCAATGATGTGTGAAGGGTGGAGTTTCCACTCATTGAACGACCGGACTAATTTAGACAGCAGCATTTAGACAACTAGACAAACTCTTTTATGCTTTAATTCAGAGGTGGGCAACCTGCGGCCCGCCAAAGCATGTGCTAATAGCGAATTGGTTCCGAAACCTGTTTTTTTGCGATCAAGTTCAAACCCAATCAACACACGAACTGCTTTGAATGCTATTTTCCAGGCTGAAGATCTTGTTTTTCTAGTCATCTTTTGTTTCGGAGACCTCTTTTTCACGCGACAGACCCTTTTTTAGTATTACTCCTGCCAAGAAGTGTTGTTTTTTCTAAAAACTGCGGCCCGCTGGAAGCCTATATTTATAATTTGTGGCCCAGTTTCACCAGAAAGTTGCCCACCCCTACTTTAATTGAACAAATTATTGCGAAATGTTTTGTTATTTTATTCGTTTTTTAGTAAACTCATATGTATTTTTCAACTTTTTGTGTAGTTTCTTAACTTGCATTTTTTCATGCGTATTTTTTCAACTTTTTTGGTTTTTCAAGGGGGGGGGGCAAGTGCCCCCTCTTGCTCCCCCTGCGGACGCTCATGGACGTGATGACCTTTTTTTTGCTCTTCACTTGATTTCGGGAGGAAAATAGGACAATTCCGGACGTGATGACCATGGGCTGGTTGAGAGGGAGATGCATCCTCCCCACCAGCCATATTCAACAATGCTTTGATTAAATAAAGTTTTTCATAGTTTCGAACCTTTTCATAACAATACGACTGAGTCGCCTTCAGCACGCATAATCGAAACTGTGCGAAAAAAATCCATCATCATTTGGTGAAACACTCAAAATAAGGGGTCAAAAATGGAAACAAAATTTCCCTGAAAATTGTTCAAAAGCACTAAAATGGCCATCGCAGTACGTAAATTTTCCAAAAGTTTCCGGGGGAGCATGCCCCCGCACCACTTTAGAGTCGTTTTTGTAACTATAGTTGTTTTAATTCACTCTGCCGGAAAAAAATACGCTTGAAAAAGAGACGAAATTTGATGCCCCTCCCTGAAAAAATTTCTAAATACGCCCCTGACATGAAACATCATCAAAATGCTTACTTACGCTCGTTCTTGGTTCTAAACGTATCAACGTCTTTGTATTTAATTAACATTCAACCTAATTCAAAATTACATTCTCCCACCAAAACTTTCTGGATTCGCTCCAGATGATGACCTTTTTTTGCTTTGCTTTTCGAAGCGCTGCGGCCCTCGGCTTTAAAGTTTTTTTCCAATGCGGCCCTTTGTGCAAAAAGTTTGCCCTCCCCTGACTTAAAGCATACAGGTATTGGGTAATTGTTTTTGCATTGAACTCTAGTAAACCAAGTTACTTCTTTGCTGACGTATGAATAATGCTTTTCTCTTCACGTTGAAAATTTTTGAGTTGCTGAGTTGATGTTCACCTTAAACAATCTGCTATGTTCAAGTCGTAACCTGTGTGGCTACTCGACTCGATGACCTCACGATCCCTTCGTAGTCACCCTGTTGCTGTATTGCAATCGCGATATAGCAGCAACAAATAAATAAAGCTTGAGTCTTGTCAACGCTTTCTTTGATCGCAAGCTGTCACATTGATTTTAAAAGTTTTTGGCTTAGTTTCAATTTTTTTCCGGTTCCGAGCTCATTAACTTCCATTGCTAAAGTTCAAGTCTGCTAAGGAGTAGTTTACGAGATTGCAATGCAAAAACAATTATGCCTTATGTAACAAAAACAGCATAACCACACGTTTACACAAATCTTATTTTGAAGCACGAAAATTTGAAAAAGCTGCTCTTCGTGAGCTTGACAACAGTTATGCATCATGTTTTTTTTCACGTGCAGTGGTTGTGGCTACTGGTGGGTACAAACACAGGAGAAGAGAGGCCTATGCTTTTACGACAATTTATAATTGTATTATTGACAATTCTGAAATTGCAAGGATGTTTGTAATCGTTGATACTTAGTTAACTTATTACCCTGTCCCATACCCATCTATGGAGGGCATAAGCTCATGGGCCATCAGGGGAATAGTTTAATCATAATTTTAACGTGATCATTCAAACAGATAGGTCTAGAGATCGTGGAAGGAAAAAAATGAATTGTCCTCAGGTTTTTGGTCCATGCAAAATGAACATTGGCTTTGGGAAATTATGTATGTCAACTTTTAAGGCCATGAAAGTAGGAAAATATGGTGTAAATGGTGTAACCCAACTGCACCTGTTAGCCTAGCTAAAATTATAAGTTAGGCCTACGGAACTATTTCGCATTCTCGATTGCTCGCACAACAGACTTTATACGTGTGCACTGTGCAAGCGTTCAGAGGTGTCGAGCTAAACAGGCGAAATTCACATTAGTTCCCAATAGCTCTAACCTAACAAAAAGCCAAAATTGTGAGCTTTTTTCTTGTTGTTATCTACATTGAGTTTTGCGCATTACTTACTGTAAAAGTTTTGTGCACTGACATTGAGTTTAGTCAATTAGTTAAAAGTTTTGCCGATCGGTTTAAAGTTTTGTCAATCGCGAAAAAGACTTGTGGATCGTGAAACAAGATTTGTCGATTGCGAAAGAGTTTTGTCGATTGCCAAAAAGATTTGTGCATCGGGAAAAAGACTTGTCGACTGCGAAAAAGTTTTGTCAATTGCAAAAAAGATTTGTGCGTTGCGAAAAAGTTTTGTCGATCGGTTTAAAGATTTGTCGATCGCGAAACAAGATTTGTGGATCGCGAAACAAGATTTGTCGACAGCGAAAAAGATTTGTCGATCGCAAAAAAAATTGGTCGACTGCGAAAAAGTTTTGTCGATCGCGAAAAAGTTTTGTGCATTGCGAAAAAGATTTGTCGATCGGTTTAGAGTTTTGTCGATCGTGAAAAAGATTTGTGCATCGCGAAAAAGTTTTATCGATTGCAAAAAAGTTTTGTCGACTGCAAAAAAGTTTTGTCGATCGTGAAAAAGTTTTGTGCATTGCGAAAAAGATTTGTCGATCGGTTTAGAGTTTTGTCGATCGTGAAAAAGATTTGTGCATCGCGAAAAAGTTTTGTCGACTGCGAAAAAGTTTTATCGATCGTGAAAAAGATTTGAGCATCGCGAAAAAGTTTTATCGATTGCAAAAAAGATTTGTCGACTGCAAAAAAGTTTTGTCGATCGTGAAAAAGTTTTGTGCATTGCGAAAAAGTTTTGTCGATTGCGAAAAAGATTTGTCGATCGTGAAAACGTTTTGTCGATCGAGTTTTAACTTATTTTTGCGTTTTGCACTTATCGGCTTCCGTAGTTTCCCAAACTCCACGTCAACGTTTCATCTTTGAGTGTTAGTCGTCATATGGTCGTAAACTTTGAAGCGAAGTCGTTTTAGCACGTCGGCCGCTTTGTTCCGACATTAAGGTACGGAGCAGCAAAAACGCACAAAATAAACAAAGCCAACTTTTAAATTGTCCCTGGTATGCGCCGTAAATTGAAAACATCGGTCAGCGTTAACTCAAAGCAGTAAGTCGGGTGTGGGTCCAAAATTTTCGAGCTTTAACTTGATACGTTCAGGCTTGAAGGAGTCAGCCGTGTACAACTTGCTGTAAATCCGTAGCTATTCGTGTTAGCGCTTACTATCAAGTATCAACAGTGTAGTGCAGAGGAATAAGTGTCGTCTTGATGAAATTTTCGTCGTGAGTTTTCTTTGCATGAGCTTAATTTTGTTCAGTGTGCTCCATTCGCCAGTCTTTAAAACCCGAGCCACGTATATATATGGGGCTAATTTATTAGCCCCTAATGCACTAGGTGCTACTAAATTAGCCAACTCGCTCAGTGTGACCAGTTATTGACTACTAGCTGGCAGCACTTGCTGGCTAATTTACTCGCCGCTAATATTTATTTGGCAACTAGCTAGCTAATTCGGTGTCACTCGCAAGATAAAAACAATTCAAGCGTTATGGCTACACAAACTGATATACCGAATAATAATATCGTATTTACATATCATGCCATGGCACCTTCTACGTTCTACTGTACAAGTTACAACGCTACAAATTCCATACGAAGAAACTTTAAAAAGAAAAATATAAAGCATCAAAGACTGCTACAGAATTGAGTCAAACAAAATAAATAAATCAAAAAAAGCGGGTGTGGAACAGATAACGTCTACAAGCCCAAGCTTGTATGGTTAGGCAGAACAGAGGCCTTTTTGAGGAATGTGGTTTCTGAGAGAGAATCTTCCTTACCATTTATCGGAAAAATTTATTGGCGATAATTCATCGACTATCGATATTGCTTCAAAAAATTAAGATTTATCGATCATCGGTATCGCCCAGGGCTTTTTTGATATTATCGTTATCGCCAGTGGCGGATCCAGGGGGGCTGGGGGGATGCACTCCCCCCCACCGGCCAATTTCAACAATCTTTTTGATGAATGAAATTTTTCCATAATTTCGAACCTCTTCGATTCAACAATAATTCTTTTGCCTTAAGGTGTCTTTACGCAGAATGCGATGCGACTTTTCGCACGTAAGGTGACGTAAGTCACACAACAGTTAGAAGTTATGACGTAAAACTACGTCACTTTGCACGTCATTTTAGAAAACAGTCGTAAGGCGCTTTACAAAATAACCGATAAAAAGCAAAGCTGTTGGGGTTTGAGTTGTGAGGAGATATTTCCACCAACTTCTTACGTTAAAAAATGGATAGAATTTCGTATGACGACAAACCGGATTAAAATCGCATTTAGTGCAAACAGACCTTTAGCCACGCATAAATCGAAAACGTGCGAACAAAATGCATTATATTTGGTGAAGAAATAATTAGGAGCAAAAGAACAAAATTTGCCTTACAAATTGTTCGAAAAGGGCTAAAATAACCATTACAGTATGTAAACTTTCAAAAACTTTCCGGGAGAGCATGCCCCCGGACCCCTTTAGAATCTTTTTTGTTTCCCTATTTGCTTCAAATTTAACTTTGCCAGAAAAAATACGCTTAAAAAATGTCAAAATTTGGTGCTAAAAAGTTCTGAATATGCTTCCTTCACATGGACAGTTTTTCTAAAATGGGCTTAGTTACGCTCTTTTTCGGGTTTAACATCTTTGCATTCAGTTAACATTCAACCTAATTCAAAAACTGCATCCCCCCAAGAAAATTTTCCGGATCCGCCCCTGGTTATCGCTTTAGTACAGAAAGGTTTATCGTGCCCATCACTGTTTGTAGCTAATATTAGCGAGATATGCACGCAATCGCCTCGTGTGACCGTGTTTTAAGCTAGTATTAGCTAGATAATATTAGCAGCAAACATTAGCAACTAAGAAATTAGCATCGCGTGACTCGGGCTTTAGTTAGGCCGGGTCGCCATTAGCGGACAGAGAGTGTGCTCCTATTGCACACTGGACTTATGCGGTAGCATTTTATCCGCTTGCCTAGCAAGAAGGCGAAGGTATTGTAAATAGAACGATCAGTAGTTGCTAACTAACAATTGTAGTAATGTGGAAGAACCCCGTAAATGCCTTTCCCAACGATATGACTAGTGAACTTGTCCACTTGTTCTCAAACCGTTCGTTTTAAAGCTCAACGTCAATCAGGAAAGCTGTGTATACAGTTTTGAAGTCTTAGATTTGACTCCAAATCGAACTCCTGTCTATTCTACTCTATTAGTAGGTCATCTGATTGCCAGCTAAACGCTGATCGCTTAAATTGGAGTTTACAAGGAGACTGAATTCAGAGTTTTTCAAACGAATGTCAGCACCCATTCGCCCACATGTGGTTATGAATTTGATTTGGCATGACGTTTGGCGACAGGGCGTAGGAATGAAATAATTCCTTTCTGCAAAACTCGCTGGTTCGTGCCGTGGTTACAGCTGAACGCATTTAGGCCTGCATCTATTTGTAACAGCAGCTGACTGAAATAACGCAAACACAATTAGCCGTCTCTCTCACTGCTCTCACTGCATTGTTCCATAACGGCTCATTCACTCCACGACAAATTAAGTTACTGTACGAGTGGATGCGAAGAAATAAATACACCTTCCACCAAGACAGTAAGGTAAAATCTTAAGTGGATTTGTTATGAATTCCGAAAAATCAAATCACCAATCTACTCGTAGTGTTACACGAAAGCGTATAACGTGTGGCGAAGCCCATCTCTGCGGCTCAGGGTTTGAACAACGCAGATCCAAAGAAACATTGCGGCACTGGTGACTGGTGAGCCGTTAGCGACAACTGTGTCCAATTTGGCGTACCCGGGATTCGAAAACCAGACCTCCAGCACCGATAGCATTGTCCTAACAACTAGACTAACCTAAAAAGAAATTTGAAATAATTGTTTTCGGAAAAAGTAGCTGCTGCAAGCGATGCAAACACTATAGCCTCAAAAAGTTTTGCATGCACAAGGAAAAACTTCAGTATATTTTAACGGTGCTTTCAGCTAATAAGCAAAACAAATTCATAATAATCATTTACAACAAGATGCTATTGTACATCAAAAAATACTGTGTGGTATTCATGATTAATGATTAACGTAAATGGGTAACAGAAAAACAATGGATCCCGTTTAAGCGTATGTAGTAATGGATCCTGCTTTAGCGATTATAATTTGTGGCTGGTCTTCCTACAAGCTTGGATGCTGCATGGCTTAATTTGGAACTACACAGGTTCGAGACAATCTTCAGACAAGAAGTTTTCAACTGTGATTCCACAAGGTCTGCGAAGATGCTTCAATGATCGGCAAACCAAAAATGCAAAAACGGTATGAATGCTACTTGTACGATAATTAATTTTGGTTGTTACCAGTTTAGCATTAAAAACCTAAAGTTTTTAAAAAATGCTTCGGGGATTTACTGTTCCAGAAAGATGATGAACCATTGCTTTGCTCCTGCAAGGCTGGAAAGAAGTCATCTTAATTCTTTAAGCAACCGTTTTTTTTTGGTGACATTAAAATACAATTATGCAAATCGTAATTTTATCAAAATCATTCCAAAAGGAAAAGATCCCAGATTTTCAAATTTGGTCTGTTTCATTGTTTTGCTCTCAAGCTTCGAAAAGTCGGGTCATGTCCTCGAATTATTGCTTATCAGCCTTAAGCCTTGTGTTGCTGTTTCTTTTAACTGATTGTCAAGATCAAAAAAGTCGCAGAAAGCTTTTTAACACGTTATATTCAGAAAGCTCGATCCTGTAGAGTGATTCAGTATGAAGCTTGAAAAGCAATAATTTTCAATCTTACTTGCGCTTTAAAAAGATGTTGTTGCGAATTTCTTTTTTTTTTTTTGCATGAAATATGGAAAAGCATCGCTACACGTGTCACTAAAGCACACCCGGCAGGGTACATAACTTTACGCAATCACTTCATTACATTACATTGAAATGCAAAACCGTTGGCGAACCATAGCCAGCTAAAGCAAAGCAATTGTGCTATTAAACAATTCATATTGATAGACTCAAACTTAAACCATATACAAGCTAAGCAACTGAAGTCTATTGCTCAAATAGTAGCACTGCTACGACCGTGCTGGGAATGATACTGTGAATCACTACAATTCTGAGAGTAGGTTTATTGGTTATGCAAACTTACAAAGATCAGCTTCGAAGGTAGCTAAAGTCATCAGATTAATTCAGCTTCGAACATAGGATCTTGCGATCAAAAGTCATGCTCTTTCATCGCTTTCAATCACGAGGACCTGGTTTCAAACCTGAGTCTACTTGACGAGGGGCGAAACTAGTTGTAGAATTTACAGCGTTCATTAAGTAAGTCTTTTAAGGTCTACCAAAATATATAGGCCTAACGTTTTATACGTTCATATATACACATTACACTGCAGACTTACATCGACTCTACTTATTTCATTACTAGTTATACAAAGTTATGCAGAACTGTAACTAAGGCTTAAGAATCGGGGCATGCTTTACAAGTGGCTGGACAGAGCTCCCTCAGGGGAGCAATGTCACAAAACTTTTTAAAACCTGGACAGACATCATCGTATGTATCTCGACAATCTGGATTTGTAATGGAAATGGCACTCACACCTGTGGCGCAATCTAGTCCTGCAATAAAAAACTTTTGTTGCAATGATTTTCCAAAACGCAGAAGAAATTAAAACTCCAGGGGGGTAATTACAGGATTTTATGCGTTAGCGAGCGATTTCTCTCGCTAATTCTCCTCGGAGGAGAAATTCTCCGAGCGGCAGTCGAGATAACGAGCTCGCAAAGTTGGGATTACAGGTTGCGCTCGCAGAAAGAGCAGCTACTCGGTAAAGCCGAGTGTCTCGCTAACTGCTCTGTATGTATAGGCTTGTTGTGAGGTGGTGGACTGGCAGCTGCTGTTTGCCGGCTAGCGCCTAGTTTAGTGCCAAAACTGTGCAAGTGTTACAAAGTTGGGATGGTTTTAACTTGGTTAAAAGTAAAAGTGTGTGCAGTAATGGTGTCTCCAGATGCATAAGCTTGTTGTGAGGTGCTAGACTAGCAGTTGCTCACACAGTTACTGGTGTCCTCACACAGTTACTGGTGGAAGATACCATTACTTCACACTCTCCGACCAATGCTCCGACTAAGTCTGCAGCCAACGCATGCTTGCAATAGGCCTACTAGCACAGTTTTAGCACTAGACTAGGCGCTAGCCAGCAAACAGCAGCTGCTGGTCTAGCACCTCACAACAAGCCTATACCGGTTCATCTGTAGACACCTATACAAAGCCTACACTCTCACTTGTAACCAAGTCAAAACCATCCCAACTTGGTAATACTGGCACAGTTTTAGCACTAGACTAGGCGCTAGCCAGTAAACATCTGCTGGCCAACTAGTCTTGGTTTGATGTGTATGTGTTTGTATATTGACTATGCTTTGCATTTTTTTGTTTTGTTTTTTGTATGTTTGAAAGTTTGTTTTTTTCTGTTGACATATGTCATTTTTGAGATAGAGAGTAGCGACTTGATGAGCCTTTGGCTCTTAATTCGCATGCGCGAATAAACTTGAACTTGAATCTACCATTTCACAACAAGCCTGGGAGTTGCATAAAGCTCTAGTTGTGTCATAAACTAGGTACTAGCTATTGTGCATAAACTATGACCTAAAAAACCGCGCTCTGCCATGGCTAGTTGTGTATGAAATAGTCGCTCATTTTTTTTCTCGCTACTTGCCTAGCGAGTTCGCCATCTCGGAAAATCCTGTAATCCCGAAATAAGCGTTAGCGAGGAAAAATTTTTTACCGAGCAGTTTGCGAGCTCGCAAACCGCTGAACGAGCATCCTGTAATAACCCCCAGCTCTTATAAAGAAACACGAAATGAAGTAGACAGTCCAAAAATTATTAAGTGGATTTGGTAAACAAGTTCTACATCTTATCTCAGCCTGTAGGCGCGGATTAAACAGATTTACTCGGCGAATCGATCAAAAATTTAATATTTTAGATCAGCGGTAGTTTTCAACATATAACTTATGTGTAATGACAGACCCTTTTTACCGTACTGAAACGGTCGCAGCCCCCATTTGTTCTTAGCATAAGGACTAAAATTTAATGATTAATACAAAAGCTTGACATTAACAGCTCAGATGGCCGAGTGGTGAGAGCGTCCGCCTCGGCAATCGGGTCAAACCAATGACTTTAAAATTGGTATTCACAGCTTCCCTGCTTGACGTTCAGCATTAAAGGGACAGTGTGGAGCAAGCCGGCAAGTTTACTTGTTGTGCCGTTGGGAAAGGCACTTGGCGGGATTTTCCATCTTGTTGTGGCAGTGTAACGGATGGTCCAAATGTATATCTGACTCCAGTGTTACTTTATTATTTATTCCACAATAATTATTCAACAGTTCATCTTTATCCACGTAGAACTTATTCAAATAGAATGTATAAGCAAAAAGAAAAATAGATTATAATTATTGTACAAAATTAATAAATTAACAGTTACGCGTCTATATTCTAGTCAGCTATTGAGATAAATTTTTTTTCAAATAATGAAATATAGAAATTAAACCTTCAACTTATCTGCAGTGGAATTGCGATGATTAATTTATTTCTTTTACTTAATTGAATTAATCATAAAGCTTTTTAATAATATAGAGAATCATAATTTTCTGTCACAACGCACTCTGATTCTATTGCAACCGTCTATCGAGATGAAACATTCTGATCTGAATGGCAAAAGCATTTAGTTGACAAAATATTATTTTAACGGAAGTATGAAATGTTTGAAGTGAATTGATATCGGCATTTAACCTACATCAATACTATGCCAAATGTGCTTATAACGAATGTGAAAGTAGTTATGGTTTAAATACGTTAGGTGAAAATTTAAAGTTTAACGAGAATACACGACACGATCGCTACAGTAGACAGATGGCTGGCAACTCCTAAGCGAGCTCGTATAGCGCATTGATTGCTTTCTCGTGATAGGAGCTGGGGCGTAAATCCCGAGGGGGATGGGGGGATGCATCCCCCAATAATTTTGAGAGGGGGATGCATCCCCCCCAATCATCCCCCCCCAATAATTTATCGTACGCTGTTATTTTTGACGATTTATCTTGCGGATTTAATGTCCTCCCGTTTCTTGCTAATATAGTTACAGATTGTTACAGCCTTTTTTTATTCACGCACTTAATCAATAAAGGACAACCGTCAATCGTTCGCATTGCAGAAAAAAAGATGAAGCTCTGCTTTCTTTATGCAGCGGAACAAAGATGCAGTAAGAAAAAAAGAGACGAGCGTTGCTGACAGTAAAAAAAAGCATGGCCCAGTGGTTCGAGCATTCGCTTTGCAGTTGAGAGACTGGGTTCGATACTCGGTCGAGCCATACCAAAGACTCACAAAATGGTATTTACAGCTACTCAGCGCTCAGCACCAGGGTTAATGCGGAGAATGAAATAGAAATGGTGAATGAGATATAAGTCGTATTTACAAATCAGTCGTGGCGCTACAAAACTGTGGCAGTTAAAAAGCGCCATAAAACAACCTAACATTTCATTTCTTGTCGTCTAGCTAAAGGGGGGCATTTAAGTGTAGCAGCAATAGCGCGGAGAAACAAACTATAATTAATGAAAAATGAAGATACGTTAGTCGTCAACAGTTCAGTACTCAGCCATTGAGCCCTGGCGCTAATATTTAAGACTATAGCAATTTAAGCGCTACAACCATTTAGATTATCTTATGCAGCCCACATATTATTAGGCAAGTATAGGGGAAAAACGAAAAGACAAGCACCTCATTCGTAATGTCAAGTAATACCAAGAACTTTGAAACTTGTCTGCCCTGCTCTTGCCAAACGCGCAGAGGATAAAATGAACAACTTTACGAGAGAAGTCAGTGAATTTATTTTGATGTATATACCCCCCTTATTCAAAGCTAAGCAGCATGACGCTCAAGGCAAGGGGGCTTAAACTGAAGATGGCCTACCGGGGAGAATTTAAATTACATAAATCACCATGTTTTTTTTCTCAACTGGAACCCTTTGGGCAACTTTAATAAAGCATTGAATTATGGGTCTATGCTCCAAAAACGCTTATTTTGGCTTTAAAAATCGTAAAATTTTCTCAGTGGCGGGGGCTTCGTCCCCGCACCCCTTTGCTGTGTTCGTCTCTGCAATACAAACACACACTCCCATTGCAAAATCCTGGCTACACCACTGGTTGTTAGTAAGCAAAGGCTTGGGCAGATGTGATGCGTACAAGACGCAGTACGGCTAATATTGCAGCTACGCAACTAGGCCTGCACGCTTATTTATATGTGTAACTTTTGATGGCTATGTTTCATCCCCCCCAATAATTTTTACGGATTTACGCCACTGGATAAGAGAATAAATATGCAACAAAAATACAAAAAAAATAATAAATATAAAAGCCAACGCTGGCACGATGAGATTTCTACACGTTGCATCTCAAGGTTTTTGAAACACATGTTACTAAAATTTGCAGAGTTTGTTAGGAAATGACGAAATTCTAGTTCCAAAAGTGTTGCGATAAAGTAGGCTTACACTACAATCTTGCATGAAATCTGTAATTGAATGCTTAAAAACAGTGTAACATTGGTCTACCTACGATTTGAAGATAGAGAAACCCCGTTAAATGTTTCAGCAACACCCTTTCATCAACCTTGTTGTAAATTGCAACAAATTTTCGGAAACCCCTGAGACTAATGCTCTACGCGTACGTATACTTCCCCTCGCAAACCACTTTCTTAAATCTCATCGGAGAGAGAGCATTTAAAATTATGGTACACTATGTGGTAAAACATTACCGTCACTAACACACTATTTAGTATCGTTTTAAGTGTTAAACGAAAAGCAGGTAATTACAAATTCAGAGTTGCCTACATGATTGTCTCAGACCATCAAAATTAAACCATCATTATCCTTGCGTTACTACTGCGAAGCACGAAGCGTGTAACGAGTGGCGGGGCCCATCTCCGCGGATTAGTGCCTGGGCAGAGGGTAACAAAGCTCCGAAGAAATGGCGCAGCGGTGGCGAGCCGTTCGCGGCACTGTGTCCAAATTGACCGACCCAAGATTCGAACCTAAGACCTTCCGCACGTACAGCAATGTCATTAAACTGAGCTTTCCGACCGGTTTATCTCTCAGACCATATCTCAGACGATATTCATCGTAAATGGATCGATTTGAATCAAAAAATAGATTTACAGTACTTTCGAGTTGAGTTGCCTATGTTGCGGTATAATTTTGATTTTGACACGCCAGTACAAACCGGTTTAATTTCCTAACATGCTGGCTGAGGCGGTTTAAGACATTCAACTTTGACTATCGACTCTGATCCTTCTTCAACTTGAAAATGCTTACCACCAATTTATCAAAATTTTGAAAAATTTGTTGGGGGGAGGGGTGGTTTTTCCCCCCATAGATCCGCGCATGTCGGCCTGTACATTAAACTAAAGTTCAATACCTCATTATGCCTTCGGTACTACGCCGAAATGTTTAACGAGCGGCGAGGCCCATCTCCGCGGCTTAGTGCCGGGGCAACACACCTCCGATGAAACAACGCAACTGTGGCGAGCCGTTTGCAACGCTGGGTCCAACTTAACCAGTTGGAGAATCGAACTCCAGACCTTCTGCACGGACAGCAATGTCTTTAACCACTTGACTTCAATCACTTCGAAAAGTTTTTATCTAAACTGGTTTGCATAGCTACATCGAAACATTTCACCAAATAAACAGTAAAATAAGGCTTGATCGAGACAAATATTAAATAGAAATATGCTTTAGAAACACAGTTAAGCGTCTCGGTAGTCACTAGTTTTGTGGGCATTTTCATTTCAAAAAAAAAAGAGTCAGCATTTTTGATCTACAATTTTATCAAAAATAACTTACTGTTATCTATTCTGCAACAAGAAAGTTCACAATTGAACCTCATTAGCGATCCCACAATGGTGCTGTTGCAATCTCCTCGATTAGCAAAATAACAGCAAGGTCCTGAATTGATATTCCGGGCAGCAGCACACGGCCCAATTCCACAAGAAAAGTCATTGCAGGTTCGGTTTTCACTCGCTTCTCCAGGACAACTTACGGATCCTGGTTCCCCATCGAGACATTCCCTAAGTAAATACAAAAGCTTTATGTACCGATAATCTTTTTTCTAGCTCACAAGAGTAACTCTACGAGTAAGCGTGCTTGAACATATTGATTGGCGGTATGTAGAACTTAAGAAGAGTTTTGAAAAAAACTGTTTTCGTATTAGACTTCAAGAACCGCTCTGTCATAAGTCTTTTGCGTAGTTTTGAAAATATCTTCTGGGACAAACAACTTTTTTCAAAGCTACACAAAAGAGTCATGACAGACCTTCTTGAAGCATAATGCGAAAGCAGCTTTTTTCAAAGCACTTCGTAAAAAGCGAGCTCCTTTTAATACGTCTGCGATCGACTTTCAGTAAAGCTGTTATCAAACAAGGTTTTTTAAACTTATCAAATAACAAATAATTTTTGACGATTCAAATCAAATAATCAAATTAATCAAAAAATTGTTTATTGCTGCAAATGCGAGCGCATGAAACACAAAACACTAATCATGATCTGAAGTTAATAGGGTGATTTCGGGAAGGATGGCGATCGAGGGGAGATGGCTATCAGCTGCTATTTTCTAAGTTTTACATGCTACGTAAAATTGACTTCGTCAATTTCAAATCAGCACATGGTGCAGCAACATATCTGAAATCGCTGTCGAAATTTGCAAAATTTTCTGAGATACAGCCAAAATAATTTTTAAGGTAGGGTGAAATTTTTCAGCAGAATTCGGATAGTAAGCAGTAATATTTTTGTGGGCGTGTTTTTGCTCTATGGTGTTCGGATTAGAGAGTTTATAGTTCCAAGAAAGCAATCACAAAGCAGGTACCTCCTGGAAGCTAGTTATTGTATAATCACGTAGGTGGCCAACTCTCCTTAAGCTGTGGACAGATGGACACCCACTTATGAAGGTTAGATGGCCATACCTTCGAGCATATGCTTCTGTGTGCAAACTTCACATATGATATCATGGCAAAAAGTAAGCAAGTTTAATGTTGCAGGAAAGCGTTAGCAAGCCTATAGGACTCGCATGACTAAGTAATTTATACGTTCCAAAATAACAAAAATTTCTGTTCAATTTAGGTTCCATTTTTGTAGTGGCGCAAGAATCAAACAGCGTTGTGATAGACTGAGCGTTATATACATGTCCACTTTTGTTTATTTTACAATAAATCTTTCTCATTCTGTGATGCAACCATATTGACTATCTCACATACTCTTCTCAGGTGAAATGGCCAATGGCATCATTTTTAAAAAGTGAAATATTTATTTTGTGTATGACAAGTTTAAACTAATGAGACACAGGAATGCAACTCTGATCCTTAGCAGTATCAACCCAACCTTTTACGTACGTTTAAGCAAATAGGAAGCAAGCTACGGAAATTTATAAAAAGCATGGCCATCTCATCCAGAATTACCCTAAATAGTCCGACAGCAATGAAACATCTCTCAGCTTCAACTTGAGATGGTGGAAGGGTGTTCAGACAATTTTTCAGTGCTGTTGTTATGCTCTTTGCTCATGCTTGCATCACAAGACGTGTTTTGATGTCTTAAAGTTGTAAATTCCAAGTAAATAAAATTGTTTGATTGTTTGAAACTCCGCAAAAAATTATTTGATAATTTTCAAACAATTTAAATTTTCAAATAATCAAATATTTGATTGTTTGATAACAGCCCTAACTTGAAGTATTTCCCTGATAAAACAATCACGAATATCTTTCAATGACAGTTGCATAAGCTACAATATTTGTATTTGTTGATGTTTACAGTTTGAGAAAGCAGTCTTACACATTTTGTTGGATTGTATCAATCCAGAATTAATTAAGTAAGGCCATGCAATTCTGCAGTGCATACACAAAAAAATTGAGCCTTTTTTAAACGAACATCTTGACATGCCAAAATTGGATCAATTTAACTTTGTTGTGTTTCGTCAGTTGTATGGTCCAGCGGAAGCTCGCTCAGGTCACAGATCTTACGTGATGAGTTCGATTCACGGCTGTACCGATTGATTTGGACATGAATATCGTGCGAGTTCTGAGCAGAAGAGCGTAAGCTTACTTCGTAGTTTCCCTCATTTGCAGTTTAGTTAACAGGTTAATCTAATTCAAAAAGTAACCTCAATAGCTTTTTTCAAAAATGCTTTAGTTGTGATTATCTAAGAACGTAAAATTGATTAAACAAGTGAGAATCTTAAAAAAACTCGAGTAACAAGCAAGTAGAAAGAATCTGAGACCATGCAATTGTTGAAAAAAGTAAGGATATTCTGATGAAATGTGTAGTTCCATTTTAGTCAATTTGCTTGTTTATTTGGGAATACACAAGATTACACAATTTTCTACTTATAACGACTGCTTTTGCACAAAACTTTTAAAAAATTACTACAAAGCACCCAGGAGACGACAGTCTATTACAAAATAATCAAAATTTAACAATAAAGTTACATTATAAGACCTACAGTCGGCTTTCATGGTTTGCAAGTGTCACTAAATACTCTCAATCAACTGTCTTTTCAAAAATACCACTGGTTTTTATATAATTTTACAACCAAACAATTAGGCTTACCTGTCTCGAAACTGAAATCCGCCACCACAAGCAACAGTGCATAGTCCGTAGGGCCCGAATTCCGTCCATCCCATGCAAATTTGCGTGTTGCATACGACGTATCTTGTCTCGTCACCAATGCAGTTAGGACTTCCCACTTCTCCACCATTACACATGCGAACCTGTCTCTGAACACCACCGCCACAAGTAGCGTTACAATCTCCATCGTCTGCCCACTCAGTCCACATTCCTAACAAAACAATATATTAAATGAATGCGAAAACGCCAGATAGAGTAATTTTGTTATGTGATTTTCCATATGGTCTTCTCTGATTGTTATCACTGTTGAGGGACGTAATCCCGAAACAATGTGGCCCAGGTCTTATCTTGTATTTCCAATAAAACAATATAGACATACAGCACACATTGGAACAAGAGTTAGCAAACCAATATTTGATAATGATCAAGTTAAAATTTATAAAAGCGTAAAATTTTAATTTTTTGAACTTTCTGGTCGTTGTTTTTCTACCGGCGGTGATTATTGCTTTTCCTTTTTTCATCATGAAGTTAAACATTTTGTCGCCAACGTAGTAGAGCGGTTCGCAGCGTCGTTTTTACGACGGCCATAATCGCAAGGTTGATGATTCAACCACCACACAAGCCTTGTTGTTGCGTCCTTTTATAAGATACTTTACGAAAATTGTCCCCACTTGATGGGATGTTTTCTGCAACATAATCGTTTCTTGATGTCATAATCACTTTTTTAAACTATGACATCAAGAAATTGATTATGATGCAGAAAATATAACCAAGAACCGCGGGCTTAAAGTCCGCTAAAATTAGACATGTGGACAGGGTAGTAATGGACTTATAGAAAGCGGATGTAAATATGTCACAAACGGTCTACGGCTACCCTCGCAAAACACTTCAATTTAAACAGAAGAAAACTGCATCAGTAAAAATTTTACTCAGCAGTTGCAGCCATTGTGCATGAAAGTCTTGTAAGAGTGATCTAGCAAAGAAGGATGAGTGAACATGAGATGGAAACTTCACGATTGCTACCAAAAAAATATATCAAGTAGGCCTACCACTGTCAATGGAAGTTTTTGTGACAGATGAAGATCTTTTTTTTGGAGATCGACTTGTAAGTCCGTGCAATGTAATTATATGCACGAATATAATATTTTCGCATTGATGTGAATGAAATGCAGAACTGCGGGGCAAGGGTGAACAAAACCAAAAGAGTTTAAGAACTACTGCATACGTCATTAACTGCAATATTTTCACGAACAAAACTGAAATTAATAGGTATCGCAGAAATTTAAGCTATGCATTTATCTGTAACTTCAGTATCACACAGTCGCAAAAAAGTTTAAAACTTGCGTTGATCAACATATAGTGTCGAATTAGCTATCATATAGATTTTGAATAAGCATACACAAGTGGAAGGTCAAAACCTTCGAATAAAATGCGGAGCGTATTATGCATCTGCTACTGATACCTACCATTTTTACGCCGGTAAAGGCAATATTCAATGCATTTAAGTATTCTAAAAGTTGCTTACACTTAGCTAAAAACGTTATGCCACATGCTCAGATGACTTAGTAATAAGAGTGTCCGCCTCTGTAGCAGCTGTAGAACCCCTTGGGTTCGGAATAGGGTCAAATCAACGATTTTACAGTTAGCATTTACAGCTTCCTTTCTTGACGCTCAGCATTACAGTACAGTATAGAGAACAAGCCGACAAAGTACACTTGTTGTACCGTTGGAAAAGGCACTTGGCAGGATTTCCCCTCTTAAAGCGGTACACGGAAGGACGGTTGCTCCTACGCGAGCTCGCCATAGCGTTTTGAACGCTTTTTCGTAAAAGGATAAATATGCAACAAAACAAAAATAAAATACGTATAAGCACCTTAAAATAGTTTGCCACAATGCCACAGTAATTCCAGTAAACCATTAACCGTGCTGCAGTTTTGTACGATTGCAGCAGTATTTCCACCAAGTATTTGGTCGCAAGTGGGTGGCACGCATCAGTAAATGACGCAAGCGTAACGAACGACTGCTTGTATTTTTTGCTTTTTTAGATAAATGTCACCTAGCTCAATACCTGGACAAGCGTCAGTGTTGCATTGTTCAATCTCCTCTGTATCTCCAATGCATCCATCATTTCCTGGCATACCATACACGCATATTCTATCTCTAGAGCGCATTCCTCCATCACATGTTGCAGAACAATTTGACCATGAACCCCACCCAGCCCACTCTGAAAGTATTGAGAATTATTTGCCAAGCCTGTCTAGTTAGCCACTTCCGCTTTCATTCAATGTACGATGCTTAGCATTCATAAAAATGCAAGAGCTAGACTGCCCATAATCGCAACAGTGGAATAAGGTATATATTATTTTCATTTAAACATAAAAAAAGTAATGGGAAACGCCTTGGTCGTGAACCGTAATAGTTCATACTATAGACAGACATTTTATGTAACGTGTTTCTTAAAATTTATGGTAGGCTGCTTGGCCTATTTTTGCTCACAAAATTGTTGTTTCAGCAACTCGAAACTACAAAGATACATTAGTTTCTTTAAAAGTCAAGGTTATATTGGCTAAATTATATTTAAGAGTTGATCAATTTAATGGAATATTATCTCATTTAAGATAGACAATTTCCATTCACAAATTTGACGGTATTTACAAACTACACTCGTTACTGTTGCGATGTTCCTACACAACACAATTGCTGCAAATAACAGGCATTGCCGGTTAAGCTTTTATATAACAATTGCTGCAAATAACAGGCTTTTAAGCTTTTATGCCAATATCAGGGCAAATTAACATCACTTTCGTAGTCTCATAATTAGATTTATGCGACCTTTTTTATCTTTTTACCACTGAATTTTACCGGGACAAGACTGGGTGCTACAACTCATTGATTCCTCCACATTTCCTGTACATCCTTCATCTCCTGGATTTCCGTTCAAACAAGTTCGGTTCCTCGTAGTAGTTCCAGTTCCACAAGAAACTGAACAATCGCTCCAAGAACTCCACGTCGACCATTCTGAAAAGAAAACAAACTTACCTATAATTAAACTTATCTCTTCAATGAAAATGTAGGCCTACTCCCAAATAAAGAGCTTAGCAGGATAGGTTTTCTGAAAGAGAGACGCAGGCAAGGTTAGTATTTTTGTTTAAATTAATACTTGGCGCCAAGAAACGAAATGAAAACCTAGCGATAATAAAAGTTTTTTGTTGAAGAAATAGAATAATATCTTTCATTTCTACTACGTCGCAGTTACTGAAGATAAAGTGAAGAATGCTCCGATAACAGGAGGAAGCAAAAATCGATAAACGTTGTAGTATGCATCACAATTGAGGTAGCACTTCTGCCTTCTCTAAGAAATAAGCTTTGCGTTAACGACGTTTGTAGGCCCAAATTTACAGGTTTTTGACAGTACGAAAACTTTTGTTTCTGTACCTGTTGACAGACATGACAATCCACAACATCTTTGTTGAACCAGTTCAGGTATGAGCCGTTGTTGAATGTGTGATTGTGTCCTGGGCCGGATTAAGGCAGGCAGAGATTATGGGGGCCCTAGCCCCAAGGCCCCCATAAAAAGTTGACCCCCCCTTCCCTCGCACAAGCCCATGAAAGAACACTTGCAAACATAGCAACACTTAAATAACATTTGTTTAAATGTTTTTGAGGAGCATTGGTGGATGAAGATACCAGATAGTGGCACAGTAGCTATAAAGCTTGGCAAAAAGCGAACGACTTTTACGCAGAGTTTTTCAGTCTGGAAATCGTTCCTTGCGCATTTCGTTGATTCCTCCGCAGTTTTAAGTACTTTTAAGTCTTTTAAGGTACTTTACAAAACGTACTTTTAAGTCTTTTAATTTTTAAGTATCACGATTCACGAACATTCCAGTGCTGGTAATATTTATTTTTTATCATTGCACAGAGCACGGTTTAATGATTAATTGTTTCTTTTTTACAACTAGCTACAATCGAATTATTAACGAATGTCCTCCACCGAATTTACAATTACTCTGTCTGCTTGTCCAATTTTAGTGCTGACGTATGTGTAATTGTGTTCAAATTTTTGATGCCACAATTGAAAAAAGTGATTATGACATCAAAAATTCAATTATAATGCAGAAAGCCCGTGGACTTTTGGCCCACCAAATCTGGGCTTGTGGACAGGGTAAATATGTGACCCTAACCCTACAATAAGCGTCGTAATCTGAGGCAACAGCTGTTAAATTTTGAAAAAGCATTGAGGTTAACTAAATTGAAAATTGTGCCAAAAAAATTCGAATCCGATTTTTGTCACAACCCCTTCCATAATCACCCTTTATTGAGCATAAATAAATCAAATACATTGTTACAAACACGCATTTTACTATATTTGAAGAGAAGGGTCAGAATAGGGGGCAAAAGATTCACGTAAACAAACATTGCTTTAATAATGCTGTTCCAAAGGCGATAAAATTCCCGTTACAGCATATAATTTTCAAAATTTGAAACATTTTTTGAGGGGCGTGCCTCCGGCCCAGACAAAACAAACTTGTCATAGGCTCTAGCGAAGATACAATTTTTGGGGGTGCATAGGTACCCCTGGGCCAGATGCCTCTAAAATAATTATTTTCAGCGAAACTCTTTAAAAATGCATAGTTGCTTCTTTCTCAAAATGCTTCCCCCTTTGAGGAAACTTTTAGAAGTGTCCCTGAAATCAGATATGCATAATAGCACCCCTTTCCCAAGAAAATTGACACTGTTGTTGCTCAAAGTCTGAATACGGACCTGGACAAGTAGGAGTTGATGCCACGAGTAGAAGTAACGATGCAACAAAGGTAACCTATATTCTTCACTGTGCTTTGATCAAAAAAGAATTATGTACGACCACAATGCATTTTTTGGCACAATACTTAATGGGTCTAAAATCGTCTGTTTCAGCAAGACGAATATTCAACTCATTGTTGGGGAGCAGCTCAGCAACCCATTTTTCAAAAGTTATTTTAGTGATCATTAGCTTTACCAGGGCATGACTGGATGCTGCAATTCATAAACTCCTGTTCTGCTCCTTCACATCCTTCATCTCCTGGATTCCCGTTCACGCAAGTTCGGTTCCTGTACGTAGTTCCAGTTCCACAAGTAGCGGAACAAGCGCTCCAAGAACTCCATTGCGTCCAATCTGAAAACACGAAGTAGGTTATCTTAAGTCAGATAATGTAAAAGTTTAGGCTTGTTCATTTGCAAGGAAGTGTGACTCGTAAAGACTGATTGACTTACTACTGTCTATCCATTCTATGCCAGTAATATGGTCTAGCAGTACCGCGCTCAGGTGACAGATCCTATATGATGGGTTCGATTCACGGCTGGAGCCGATCGCATTTGACATATATACCAGGGGGCTGTCGACTCGAAAAGCACAAACTTACTTTGCACTCTCGCTCAATTACTGTTCAACTTTCAGTTCAATAATTTCAAAAATCTTATTGTTTAAATTGATCAGAAGTTCATCCCCCTTTTTCCTACAATCTGAGATAATAGTTTACAGATATGAGAAGCAATCAAGCGCTCTATGAGGTTGCCTTTCATCTGGCATTAATTTATGCGATACGTTCAAACAGTGTGGACGTTTGCTGATAGGTCCTCTCTAGGGAATTCATGGTGAGCCTGCTAATATCGTTGATGACCTGTTTTTCTTAGCACAAGCAGAGTTTACAAGTCAGTTTGAAACTGGTTAAAAATTATCTGGTGAAGAAAGAAGTTGAATCAAAGATAAAACCGTCGAAGCCAGAGTCTAACCTAAATAACATCTGCGAGTTAAAGTCGTTTACCACACGTTGAACTGGTTTGGATCTCAAACTTTGAGGTAATGTTATATTATGAAATCTTTATAACTTACAAGATTCAAAAAAGACCTTACGAAAAATATCACGCAATTTACGCAAAATAAAAACAGTGCAATAAACCTGGACACGGTTGAGTGTTGCAATTCATAGATTCCTGATCAACTCCCGGACAATCTTCATCTCCTGGGTTCCCATTCATGCAAGTTCGGTTTCTGGAAGTAGTTCCAATTCCACAACTAACTGAACAATCGCTCCAAGGACTCCATTCTGTCCAACCTGATAATAACGCTTAATCAGAAATCTCATGTTCACTAATCTTTCAACGAAGCTGTTGTGATACTGCGACAGTTTTAATGATTTAGCCTAAATCAATAAAAATGACATAGTCTAACTCTAACCACATCAAAGTAGCAAACGAAGATGCGAGTACAAAAAAATTTTGAAAGAAGTAAAAACAGATACTGGAATCCTACATTAACACAACAAAAGTGATAAAAAATATTCTAGATCATTTAATTTATGATATTAAAAAAGGCCTTCTCACTAAAGGTAACATATTTTGTGCAAAAAATATCAAAATCTAGATTCACATTTCGGCATATTTTAACAGAAAAAAAAAAAAAAAATTTTAGGCACTTACCAACACAAGGGTGGGTGTTGCAATTCATCGATTCCTGATCAACTCCCGGACAATCTTCATCTCCTGGATTTCCGTTCATGCACGTCCGACTCCTTGAAGTGTTTCCAATTCCACAAGAAACTGAACAATCGCTCCAAGGACTCCATTCTGTCCAACCTGGAAAACAAGCAAAAAGTTTATAAAAGTATAAACTCCTCTTCTTTTCTACACACCCCTCCAACGCTTTTCATTGTTGCTGTTAATGCTGTACTCGACAGTGATGTAGTCTTTGGGATGTACTTGGTCTCGAGGACAGGTTTGTGAAGTCTATGGCCTTATCCTCGATCGTGTTGTCTCGTATAGGTCTTGGGTTTACGCTGTGTTCGGCTCGAGGGCTCTACATTTTGGTTCTAGTATCAACATCATAATCAACTTTCAACAACAAAAAGTGGCTGTGACAACAAAAGTTCAATTGTGATGCAGAACCTAAAGCCAAAAACCGGGGGCCAAAAGTCCACGAAAACTGCACGACAATGCACATGCGGACAAGGTAAAAGTGTTTGCAAAACTTATTTCATAACTAAATGACGCACAACTATTTACGATTTCATCACGTTCTCGGTCACATGTAAAAACGTCCTTGATCTGTTGTCCTTGGCCTTAATGTACATGTCCTTAGCCTTAGCCTTGGCTTGCGTATCTTTGGCCTTGGCCTGGGCTTGTGTGTCCTTGGCCTCGGCTTGTGTTGGGCTTGGCCTCGGTTTGTGTTGGGCTTGGCCTCGGCTAGTGTTGGGCTTGGCCTCGGCTTGTGTTGGGCTTGGCCTCCGCTTGTGTTGGGCTTGGCCTCGGCTTGTGTGTCCTAGGTATTTATCTCGACCTTAACGCCCTTGGCTACAATACTAATACGCGATGCAAAATAGCATGATTGCGAGTAGAATTAATTGTTTAGAGTGAATGAATCATGAGGATAAAGCAATTGAGATAAAAGTAGAATACAATTAGGAAAACACAACAGTAAGCTACGTAGCTTTTCTTGGTCGCGCGACTATGAGCCTTACCTACACACGACTGGGTGCTACAACTCATTGATTCCTCCACATTTCCTGTACATCCTTCATCTCCTGGATTTCCGTTCAAACAAGTTCGGTTCCTCGTAGTAGTTCCAGTTCCACAAGAAACTGAACAATCGCTCCAAGAACTCCACGTCGACCAACCTGGCAAAAAATATTTTAAAAAAATGACAACAACATCAATAAATTCATTTGGCTTCAGTAAAAATTTGAACACAAAGTATCTCGAAAATGCACGAAGCAAGGAAGCTACAAACTGACCGGTGCGTAATTCAATCAAGCTGTCATACGAAACATCAGTCAGGACTTTATTTCGTGTTATGCCAATAGAGCTTTAGTGATTTGATTGTTCTTTGCACATCAGTATCTGCTTTCGACTACAATGAGTCTGCTTGTTTTTCAAAGCTTTATCGTTTTGCTTTTGTGCTCCGACAATGTGGAGCGACCTAAAATCGCAGAATGCACTGTTCGGTTGCCCTTTTTAAGTGACATGTCAATTACGCAACTGAAAAAGAGCGATCCGTCCCTGTGAAAAAAACCGACGATGAAGCGAGCTATTCTGCGAAACATTGATACCACCTGGAGCATCAGACACAACTTTTATCTGAAGAACAAATAGAAAACTTTAATAAAATATGGAGTTGTATGTAGGCTAGCGTGTTCTTGTAGTTCTAGCTATATTCGACAAACTATAGCGTAATGTGATTAATGCACTTAACACTATAAAACTCTGCAGTTTTACATCACTGCAATGCCCACGGCGGTCATTTGTGACTGCTTACTTTCCAAGCAATAAAACATAGCTTTTCTTAAAAAAAAAAACATGCAACATAATTTCAATAAGTATTATATCTGTTCTAAAGGGATGCACAGGAAGAGAGTTTTAGTTCCGGCTGGAACAAAAATATAACCTCTGGCAGTTTTATACCGTTTATTAGGAATTTTTAAAATGTTTCTGGTTTCAGCAGCTCACTAGAATTTGAAAATTAGTATAAGTCTATATTCATGAGTTAACTAGACAATAATAGACTGAGCACACCATCAGCAAATAGAGATGATAAACAAGTTCGACCAAGTTAAACCACAGTTTGTAACCCTGAATTTGTTCCGCAATAAAACACAAAATATGCTGAAATTTTGAAAAAATGAGAGATATTAGAAAGTTCAGCTAGAAGCAAACCAAAATAAAATTGTATGGTCCAGAATGGTCTTTCCGTAAATACATTTACGACCGAAGTCCTTCCTCTGCCTTGTATTGTATTTCTGTGATTGCTTTCCACTTCATTCCATTTCGAGCCTTCAAATACTCATCACTGACAGCCATTGAATCTTGCTAATTTTGAGACGAATCCACCGAGGCTGAAATCGAATCTTGTTGATTTTGTTCTGTCTCTTCGTCATTGCCCGAGGAATCACTACGCTCACTTTCCTCCACAAAATGTGGTTCGTCAGGTATGTCAAAATCCTGCTCTTCATGGCAAGAATCATCAAACTCTTGGGTTTGAAGCCGTTGCAGAACTTCTGCAGCAGTAGATCTGTGGCGTATTATAACGTTGCTGTGAAGCCGAATGGTCAAAAGAACGATTTTGTTGTGAGTATACTCGTGGAGCTCCGGAGCCTTCATTGTTGCAGATTCCGATTGATATATAAGCGAACGAATTGTGATTATTTTGGTACTTGTGGTACGTAAGATGCCACAGTACTCCCCTTTGCTGTAATGAGAGGCATTGCAGATGAAGGATTCCAGTGCTAGGCAGAGAAATGGTCTGTAGCAGGAATGAATGAAGCATTGCAAGCCATCGTGGTGCTCAGTTTGAGAGAGTTATGTTGTTGTCTTGTTGAGATTGCGTCGGTTGATTGCGTGTGCAAGCGTCGGGTTGTCACCAATGTGGCGTTTTGTTACGTCAGTATGAAACCAAACAGTCAAAAGAACGACGTTCGTTGTGAGTATACTCGTGGAGCTCCGGAGCCTTCATTGTTGCAGATTCCGATTGATATGTACGCCAACGAATTGTGATTATTTTGGTGCTTGCGGTACGTAAGATGCCACAGATCTACGACTTGGCTTAGGATATCTCGTAGTCAGTATGGTAGGCTAAGCATAATTTACAACTCCACAAATCATAAAAAAGAAACTTTCGGACCACTTCGCATTATTTTGAAGTACAAACCAAAACTCTAAATCTACTATAGGTATTTTGCCAACTATGCTATCTAACCTACTTTCCATTATTTTACGAAGTGTCACTAATACTGCAGAGGCAGTTACACCAGTGAGCATCTGTAAACTTATTTTCTGCCACAGAAGGATAGAAAAGAATCTAAAGCAATTCGTACTGGACACTCGAAAATGGATTATGTTCAATTGTTTCTCAACTGTTATGCTCAATTGTTCATCGGAAAAGCAAAGGCAGTAATGCGCCAGCTGTGAACCGGCCGTTAGCTCAGTTGCTCAGCGCGCACGTTATCGGTGCGGAAGGTCTGGGGTTCAAATCCCGGGCCGGTTAATCGGCACGATTCTCCAACGGCTCGCCACCGTTACGATGTTCCTTCAGAGCTGTGAAGCCCAGGCGCTAAGCCGCGAAGATGGGCCCCGCTTCTTGTTACACACTTCGGCGTGATATCGCGAGTATGATGAAGATTTGATTTTTGTTTTGACTGTGGGAGTGGTTGTGACAAAACATTCACCAAGCAGACAATCACTGAAACAATAGGTTTTACAACCTGCTGCAGCAATTATGCGTTGCAACATAGCAGCGGTCATTTTTGACCGCCGCGGGCATTGTAGGTACTACTATTTACACTAAATTGCACCCAGTCAGTAAAAAAAAAATTTATGACGCAAGAATCTACTTAAAAAGCTGGGAAAAGTCAAGCAATGACAGGGAACCAACTGCGACGACAGCCGAGAAATCAAAAAACAAAAATGTAACACGGTCAAAAATGACCGCTTGGGTTTTCTAGTGTTAAAGAACATAGCAGTGCTGATTAACCCGAGACTTGCGGACAGACAACGGACAATCCTAAGCTTAGAATGAACTTTGCTAAACCGGATATTCTCAGCAGTGTTAATGATTCTGCTCGCTTAGTGATTCTTCAATTATTTTTTATCTAAAAATAAGAACCATTGCTTAATTTTTACCCTGTCCACTTGTCCAATTTTAGTGATTTAGGTCCGCGGTTCTTGGCTCTAGTTTCTGCATCATAATCAATTTCTGATGTCAGTTAAAAGAGTGAATATGACACCAAGAATTGATTATTATGCAGAAACTAGAGCCAAGAACGCGGGCCTAAAGCCCACTAAAATTGGGCATTAGGACAACGTAGATGACACCAAATTTGCTTCCCTCTAAGACAGGCGCGTATTTAGGGAGGGACTTGTGCCATGTACCCTGCCCCCCTTAAACTTGTAGCTACGTCACTGGTTTGTAACAGCAGAAAGATAGTTGTTTCCAGGATAGGCCTAAACTAAAACAAAACAGCCTGTTGCGTTTTGCCATTCTTTTTGGAAAAGTTCCCAAAATTGTTGGCAATCATTATACCAGTGCAAACGTAGAAGGGTGAGCATTGAGCAATTCTCGTTTAAAAAATATTGGCAGCTGGCAAACTGGGTAGGCTAAAGCCTTTTTGCCTTCATTACGAGCTGCGAGCTGCTCTTGGCTCAGCCCAAAAATTTATTGCAGGCAATAGCACACGCATTTGCTATGCCATTGAGTCAAACATGTTGACGTTTTATCAAACTGACTCACTTGGACATGGTTGAGTGTTGCACATGGCAACCTGTTCAGTTACGCCAATGCATCCATCATCTCCTGGCGATCCGTTCATGCATGTCCTGTTTCGCGACTGCATACCTCCTCCGCATGTCAACGAACAATCTCCGAAACCACTCCATTCATTCCACACTACAACGTGATTTGCATAGAATTGAAGCACCAGCCAATAAACACAACTTGTTCAGTCTTCTTGCCCAATAGCTAAAGGCTAGATGTTAGTGACTAGTAAGTTGCCATGTTAGCTATTGTTTTTCCAGATAATTAAAAACTTGAAATAAGCTTGAAATGTTCATGGTGGTATTAAGATCGCTGTTGTTATTAGCATAAGCAGTTAAGCGCTGGTACTTGGATTTTGTTGCTGTTGCGTCGTTTCGTTTTTCTCTAATTCAAATATGTTCCTATGACTTTCGGTGTTGCAATCATGCATAGGCCCATTTGATTCCTAGCTACTATTACTTTTTTCTTAAGTTCCCATCTGTAAGTGACACGCTGCGTATTTGATTGCCCTATCTTTTTTCTTGTATTGATTTGATATTATTTTTCATGTCGTTAAAGTAATTTATTTCAAGCTTTGCTAAGATGGTTTGGAAAGGAGTGACGCACCTGCCTAGTCGCGCGGCAAATGGCTCTACATTGTCATGGATTTCATGGCGAAACTTTCAATACCGTTTAAATGTACGATGAATGAGGTTATTTTCAAATTAAATTGAACGGAAAATTTAGGAGTAATTGAGGGAGACCGCGAAGAAAGCTTGCGCTCTTGCAGTCAGTAGCCATCCGTTATATATGTCAAATGCGATCGGCTCCAGCCGCGAATCGAACCCATCACGTAAGATCTGTCACCTGCGCGCGGTATTGCTAGGCCATGTCGCTGACAAGGCGTTTTCAACATGCGTTAAAGAAGGACTTACTTGGACATAGTTGAGTGTTGCACGTGGCAACCTGTTCAGTTACGCCAATGCATCCATCATCTCCTGGCGATCCGTTCATGCATGTCCTGTTTCGCGACTGCATACCTCCTCCGCATGACAACGAACAATCTCCAAAACCACTCCATTCATTCCACACTACAACGTAATTTGCATTAGTGAAGACAAATCAAAGCAGTAATGCAGTCACATAGATAAAATACACAATGTCAAAAATAATTGAAAACGAGAATATTTGTACCGTAAGCAATCGGTCTAGCAACGTACCTAAAGTAAATTCACAGATTGGTTGCTTGCAGCGCGTGAGTTCAACCCCAAATTTAAATTATTGTCGTTCGAAACTGACGAGTATAAACCCCAATGGCTTTATCACATTCAAAATTCTTTATTCCTAATAGCTACGTTTTCAGGTCAGGTGTGTAATTTTGGAAATTAATAAGCCGACGTGAGCTCTTGCGTTTATAACACTAGCTGGTCTTTCATATTTGCTTTTCTTGGCAGACTACAGTTTATTGTCACAAAATATGTCGTATATACTAAGCAAAAATGAATAATAATGAAATTGTACGCAAAACCTACCGAATTTTTGACACTGAAGTGGGTTAATTTAAAGAACACATCATACTCAATAGCTCTGGACCTACTTGGGCAAAGTGGTTGTTCGGTACACGGCATCACTTCTTCAGGGGCTCCAAAGCACCCAGGATCGCCAATCGCGCCATTCATGCATTGCCTGGTTCGAGTGCGATTTCCATCGCCACAACTTACAGAACAAGTGGAAAAATCAGTCCACTGACCCCATGCTGCAAAAAACATCTTCTCACTGAAATTGAACGGTTAATATTTCTAATAAGTAACTTACAGACTGCATGCCGTTCCAATATACGGCGGAGCGAAGCTTATTTTTTTCTTTTATATGTTTAAACAACTTAGCTCCTTTAACGTTGTTGCTCCCACAAATTTTTTACTCTCTTTGAATTTTAAAATGCTTCTTGGTATGCAATATATTTTAACTGAATTACTGTGTTTAAAATTAATTTTAAATAGTTCTTATCAAAAACTTGATCTGCTGTGCATTAACACTAGAATAATTACCGCAGCGGTCATTTTCACCGTTTTTGATATGTAATCACTCATATATTTGCTTACGTAATCATTAGAACATTGAAACTTCCTTACTTTTGGTCATTGTTCAGCATGTGAATTTTTATCGCATTATCACAAGTACACTGGGGTGTAGAGGGCGATTTCCCTTCAATTACCGCTGACGGTCATTTTACCGCAATCATACTGTGTAACTGCTACTAATCTTTATTTACTCAATGTTAAAAAATTGCTTTTACAACAATGGCCTTTGTTTTGAGATGCAACAATTCTTGAAGTCTGACAAGAACCAATCTTCCAATTCTACTCAACCTTCCCAGTCTGCATATGAATATCCAATTAGTCTTCCATATTTGGGTAAAGCTTCTCAAAGATTCGTCAACCAATTTTCCAAAATCATCAATAAGCAATTACATCAAAATGTTAAAATTAATCCCATATTCAAATCATTTAAAATCAACTCTTATTTCCAACTGAAATCGTGCACCCCTCTCGCTCTGTGCTCAAATGTGGTCTATAAATTCACTTGTTCGTGTGATACGAACATTACATACATTGGTATGTCCTCACGACATCTGAGCACAAGAGTTAGAGAGCACCTCAACTTGAATAGCAAGCAAAAAAGTTCAATAAAAGACCACATCGCAGCATGCAACTTCTGCTCAAAAACGAAAATTGGAATTGACTCTTTCAAAATTATCCGAAAATGCCGTTCAGATTATGACACTAAGATTCATGAAGCTCTGTTAATAAAGAAAGATTCACCCGGTCTCAATCGTCAACTTTACGCCAGTGGTGCATCTTTTTTGTTACAAGTGTTATTTTGCAAATTGAATTAATTCACTATAATTTCTTCGTGTTTGTTCATACCGAAAATATTTTATGTTGCGCAACAATTGCTCCCTATTTTTCCGTCATAATATCTCTATTCGATCCATGTACCGCATCAATTTATCAGCACCTCTTAGTAGTAGTAGTAGGATTTTTTTTATTTTTAACCATAAAACAACTCCATCATCAACACAAAAAACAGCTTGGTTAAAAATAAGGAAACAGCGACAAAACGTTATACGTTGAACATGCTCAAGATAAAAACATAGAACTAAAGCGTTTAAAAAAAAATTAGCACGATCGCTGCACCTAAAAAGGAAGCACCTAAAGCACCTAATTTTTAGGTGCAGCGACCTCTTAGACGAGTTAGCCTAGCCTAGTAATGTTCTCAGCTTGAGTTTACTAATAATTTCTTTTCAGTCAGTTTTGTTAATACTTAAAGTTACTTAACTAATTTAGATTTACCTGAAGAGGGCCAAAAGTTGTGCCGAAAACGTTCGTGGCAATGTAAATTTGTAAATATGTAAATAAAGAATGCATCTGATACCGGTAGTATGGTTGCTGTATCTTGCAGCTTTATGGTATAAAAAATCAACCTCTCTTCCGAAACTATACTTAAAATTATTTTGAAACATACTGCAGATAGTAGCACGTAATTTGCAGTCATTCAGTCTTTTAGCGAGATGCCGAAACGACTACGAGTCAGTTTTAATGCAAGTTCTGACTCGTTTGAATGCAATTGCAGAAAATGATTCAGAAGATTAAGAAGGTGAATGTGGTCGCGAAGTCTCCAATCAAGATACGAGTACCGGTACAAGTTCAGACCAAGGTTAATGGCTACACGAAAATGCTTTCCCCTACGATTCGGATTCAGACACTGATACAAATACTGATACATTAGAGCACAGTGATTCTGCATACGTCAGTTTTCCAGCTCTAACAATACTGCGTAGGTACGGACACTACTAGTGACGTACCGGTAGCGCCTTCAAACCCAGCGGAAATTCAATTACTTGCTAAAGATGAAACAAAATGGGAGTTAATCAACTTTTCAACAGAATCTATAGGTAGAGTACAAGCTCAGAATGTGCTAACCGAAACCGAAGACCTGACTCGATATACAAATCGCATGATAAACGGACCACTTAGTTCATTTAAGTTACTCTTCACTAACCTGCGCTTGGTGTATCGGTTAAGAGCGTCCACTTGGTAGCCGGTAGATTTGGGTTTTATTCCCAGTCGGGTCATACTAAAATTATTTTGAATCATACAATTTAAAAATAGTATTCGCAACTTTCGCGCCAGGCGCTCGGCACAAGCGGAAGTGCGAAGGGTTTTGTGTAGGCCTATGTGCTGTTCGTCATGTATGTCCCTTAACAGCGTTCAATCATTCGTGATTAAAAATTTTAATGTGCCGACAATTTAAAATGGCCTAAACAATGTGTGCTTGCACCCGCTGTCGCGTACCTTTCCCTTTACAGTATGCTTCAGCATATTCATCAGTGTATACAGAAACTGAAACTCATGGAGTGAATAAAAGCAATAACTGAAAACTATCGCTAAGTGAACTAAGAGCTTTTACTTCCTTACTTATGTGCATTATGTGGAAAAATCGATCGATTTTTAAGTTTCGGGACAAAGAATGAAGGGTACCGTTTTTCCTGAAGCAATGAGTAGAAACCGCTTTCGTAAAATCACGCGATTCCTTCGATTTGATATGCGAAATACCAGGCTACCTAGACTTCAAACTGGTAAATTTGCTTTGATTTCTACCACTCATGGAAAAAGCTTGCGGGAAATTGCATTACTTGCTACAAACTAGGAGAAAATATTTCAGTGGACGAACAACTATTGCCAACTGAAGTCCGCTGCAGATTCACACAGTGGCTTGCAAGGCCCTACATGGCAAACAAACTCGACCAGCTGGCAGTTGATGTCAAATCCAAATATATACTAAACTGCATTCCATGGCAAAGATGAAACTACTGTAGGCCTTCTACACAAGGAAAGCTTTTCTTAATCAAGTCATAAGTTTGCGCATTTTCACAGGTAAAAACAAAAATACAAAGCATTTCTGTCCGCAATTTTTTCATTATGGGACCAAGGGTTAGTTTGACCGTTCGTGGTAATTCTAGGTAGGGCAGATGCGCGGTAATTCTAGTGTTAAAGTGGGCGAAGATTGCACTACATCTATGCAGATACAGTACCTTGTTAAACTCAAAATAAAATACCGAGAAAAGAGCATGCTTCATTTTCCTCTTTTGCCAATCATTCAAGCTGCAATTATTTTTTCGCTGAGTAATCTGAAAGTGGACAGCTGTGTTCTGGAGCAGATGAGCTGCCGTTTCATTGCCACAGATGGGTGGAGCTGGCGCGTTACTTCACTTGCTTTTCCAATGCGGATATCCAATACGCTGTGTTGTCCTCCTTTTCTAGTAAATGAGACCACGGGATACTTGAATCTTTCCGACTGGTTTAGCGAAAGCAGATTGGCAAATTAATTCAACAAAATGCTAACTCTCACATAATACTTTTGTTGCTTTTCACTCTTTTGGTCCTAATTCTACTGTACAGTAGAATGAAATTACAGTAGTTTACCAAGGTTTTTGATTAATAGATTTTGCTGGGGAATATAGGTTTTGATTGGGCTCTCAATGGACAGTTGCAGAAGCCACAGAGAAGTGAACGTTTATTATCGATCAAACTAAAAATTAGGGTCAATTTAGTAAGTTAATGCAGCGTTACCCAACTAAACTGAACAAAAGTGAGCATAAATAAAAAAAGAAGAAAAAGCTTTGAAAGAAGCTGTTTTCGCGCTAGGCTTCAAGAATTAAACCCTCGGTCATAACTCTTCAGAGAAACTTTAAAAAAAGTTGTTTGTCCCAGAAGCTTTTCGTGACGCACTTGAGAGTGGGTAATCGCATCAGTGAGAACGAGAAAGCAACGACAGCACACAGCCTCCCAGCGAGTGCAGCCTAACCGAGCGTGAAAGCGAAAACAACCCGCTCCAGAATGTGACTCGGCAATTGGACAACACTTGATAGAAAACGATCAATGTGCTGCCAATTACAACGATGATCAATTCTTTATTCGGGACACTGCGGCCAGTCCTTTTTATCTCAGTCTGCTCGAAGCCAGCTACATTAAAGTACGGTGACCTAATCTATGCAAACAAAAATAGTTTGAATTTAGGTTCACACGACTTGTTCAATCAGAACTGCACGTGACTTCCCCGCGTTTGATTGGATTTGCCAATGTAACTACCACTTCGCTGTGAAACTGATATTCATGAATCACCCGACCTTGCTTTCTTGTTCTCACTTTGAAGCGATTACCCACTGACGAGAGCGTCACGAAAAGCTTTCTGGACAAACAGCTTTTCCAAAGCTACTCTGAAGAGTTATGACAGAGGGTTTCTTGAAGCCTAACGTGAAAACAGCTTTTTTCAAAGCTATTCTCAACTTTTGTACCGCCAATCAATTATTCAAAAAAGGAATACCGTAACACACAGATGACATTTTTTTTTCGCTTTAACAGAATTGCGAAATCGTGTATTAATATGGCTCAACGTTAAATGTATTGGATATCTGCGCCTAAACGGTTTTTGCATTTCTTCTTCATACATGCCGGAACAGAAACTTCCATCTCACACGTAGGCCTACCACTTGGAAAAAGAATTATAATTTTTAAGACTTCTGCATACAAGATAGGATGATCGTTTACTAATAATCTTGTCAACGTTAATCACGTCTGCTATTCAAGAATACTGTAATGCAATAATAACTTGCTCTGCCCTATTTACAGTAGGCCTATATATTTGCGAAAAAAAGCTTAAGATCATTCAACGAATTCAAGACGAAATAGACAAAATGTCACAAAACAATATTGTTGTGACATAAGGACTTGTCAGTTACAACCAGATCAATGTTAGACGACGTGCAACCGTTTTGTTTTAAGTCTCAGACGCAAAAAATTGCAATATCTCGAGCTTTGGGAACACAAACATTAGAAAATCAATGCCTAGGAAAGATTTAAAGATAAGCCAAGTAGCACTACACAACGCCCCTCCTGTATCAGCGACCTATCGATAAAGTCTTGGCGACCCATATTCGGGTCGCGACCCATGGTTTGAGATACGCTGGGCTAATGGATTGTGCGTAACGCTCATATCTTACACAACGCGTTCTCTAAGCACCGAGACTGTCTCACACACATTTACCTTTTCAAAACGATTTAACCAAGGTCGCTTGGTTTCGATATCGTTTTTAACAAATAGCTAACCATACCAAACTTTGGTGAATACGAAAAATTCATTTTGTGCCTAGGCTACCAGCAGAATTCATTTGCAGGAGTCTACAGCGAATTCATCCAACAAGCCATGACAGCTTGGAAAACTTTCAAGTCAAAGCGTCTGACATTCATGCAGATAACCCATCGCTGTGAAAGAACAATATAAAAAAACCACAGCTTTACTCAAAGTGAACCAAAATCTATTTAAAAATTTATCTTTATTCCATACTTTCGAGCGGGCTGTTGCAAACAAATAACCCGGCTTTCACTCATTCTAAAACTTACTCGGCCGTACACACTGTTCCTGTACAAAAGGCTGGTTGGTAAACCCAGTGATCCATTGTTCAAAAGGTGTCACTCTGGTGTATCCACCGTAAAAGCCTGGTCGAGCGCATCCAACACCAAACGAAACTACGCCAGCCAAATACCAATCACAACTATCACATCTTTGGCAGGCAAGAGGGCCTCCAGAATCCCCTAAATAATACATATATTTGTTGAAAGGAATACAGTAAATCACCAACAAAAGTATATTTAAACCCCCTCAACAGGCTGTTTCGCCGTGAGCAGGTTCGTAACTACCGCAGACGGGGCCCCGGTGCAAACATTTGTTATGGGGCCCCTATTTTTAACATTTATTTTGTTGAGTAATAAGTTTGATTACACAACACAGCAGAGCCAAACCGCTCAATCTCTCTTATGACATTGAGCTTCTAAAGAAGCTTTTGATTGGTTTGAGTTTGGAAAAAAACCTCTCGGCCGTCTTTGTATTGCATTTATTTGCATATCTATCTTCACATCACGAGAAACTGATCAAAGCGCTATAACGAGCTTGTTTAGGAGTTGCCGGCCATCTGCTAATCACACCAAGATGGGGAAATCCCGCTAAGTGCCTTTCCCAACGGCACTACAAGTAAACTTGTCGGCTTGTTCTCCACACAGTCCCCTCAATGCTAAACGTCAAGCAGGAAAGCTATGAATACCAATTTTAAAGTGATAGGCTTGAACCGACTCGGAATCAAACCCTAGTCTACAGCTCCAGAGGCTGATGCTCTTACCACTCGGCCACCGGAGCTAACTTGGCCTACTGTTGCAGGTACGCTTGTGCACATCATGCAAGCCGCAAACACGTCAGAATTAAGTAGCAAGTGACGCGTTTAATTTCCATAATCAAAAACAAAGCCATGTTTTTGGCCGATTTTAATTGGGCAAGTTTATGTCTAAACCACGTTTGGATTTGAGCATTATGACCACGAAACAACGGACAGACGTCATTAGAAAATTTCTATGCGCTCCGTTTTGATGATTTTTCTTCGTATTGCAGTCAACTAGGTGGAGTTCTACAATGTGATTACTCAAAACCACAACGTTGAAATAAATTTAGACGACGGTAAATAAATTTTTACCTATTTATATGAAGCGGACAAAATTAACCAGAACGCAATTTCGCGTGGATGTTCCTAGTCTTAATTATATCACTCGGTATAAAGCAGCCAGACAAAGTGTGAAGCCACAAAGCACCAAAGAAGGCTGCTATCTCAAAACCATCACAAGACATTACGTATAACTACCTCATAGAGCAAAACTTATTAAATATAGCGAATAAATTCCTATGTCCCCAACCAGGCTTAAAACAGCAATACCGGTATGTAAAAAATGGTTGAAAAAATTGGATGGTTATAAATTTTTGAAACTTCTAATTTTACAAAAATTTTTAAAAAAATACATACATTTAAAATTTTTTTAAAAAATTTATGATGCCATACCTCGGCCCTTGTGCTGAGGCCCCGGTTCATTACAGCGGTTGCACCGGAAGTAGTTACGGCCCTGGCGGTGAAACTCTTAAGGTGAACGCTAAATTTCTACTTGAAGAGCCTCGCGGAGAAACAGTTTGTTGGGGACTTTTACATATTATACTTCTGTTGGTGATTTACTGTGTTGCATTTATGCTCTGCGTACACCATTGAGCTCTCTGTTTGGCGCAACGGTCAAATCACATTATATTAATTATACTTTGATTAAAGAAATATATCTGGTTTGATGCACGTCTCTTGTTTTAAGTACCGGTAACATATTATGAACAAGCGCAGACAGTGTTTTATTGGATGTTTTGAGTGGAATTAGAAAATATTCTGTAAAATGCTTTAAATAAAGGATTCTTAATCATTGAGAAATGCCCCACTAGTGAGAAATGGCGGAGTTGCCAAATGAGGAATGACCGATAGAACAGAAAAACCATTTCTTCAAATTTTGACACATTGCATCCAAATGTTGATTTACTTCATTTGTTAACAAAAACAACTAATATAGGAGATGTTGTAACAGTGCAAGTCATGTTTGGGCAGAAGTGGCTACCATCTTGGTATTGGTGTTACGATGAAATTCAATCATATTTGGATTTCGAAATTTTCTTAAGGTGTGAAATGGAGAGTTGACTCACTAAAAAAAGAGATATGGAATTAAGGTTGGCACCCCCGTTTTAAACAATTTGCTTTATCAGAAACCATATATGCACTTGCTGACTCATAATCAAAATAAACCTACAATCTTATTCAGCAAACAGAGTCTGAATGAAGGTTGCATAAGCTATCTTACATGAGAAACATAAGCTCCTAAATTCATTACTTCAAATCAAAAAATCAAATCTTCATTATTCTCGCAGTATTACGCCAAAGCGTGAACGAATGAGGACTGAGGGGCTTAACCTATGAGCTACATAGCTACGAAGAAACATCGCAGTGGTGTCGAGCCGTTGGCTAGACTGTGACCGCCCTGGGAATCGAATCCCAGGCCTCCCGCACTGATAATGTTGTGCTTAACGTCTAAGTTTATAACTTGTCTCTTCAAAATGATTTAAAATGGCATAAAAACGGACATCAGCACTTGTTCTTAGAAAATGTTTCAATTCATTAGTAATTGCAGACTTCTCCCTAAAAATTCTAACGTTACAGCTTATAGACTTGAATTTAAGCTGCACGCGGTATGAGACAATTCAAAAGAGAAGGCTATTTTAACAGAAATCAGCTACTCTAGCTTGTCGTTTGTGCTATACCGTACTCCAAAGCTGTTGAGTTTCGTTTTTCAATCAGTATATTGTGAGGCTGTTTCTTTGTCGATTTTCGTTTTAATTTATGATACAGTACTTTCGCATGGCGTAGAGGCAATTACATACTGTAAGGCATAGCGTGAAATGAAATGACATAAAAGATCGCTAATTCACGACACTTACCGCCCAACCTTGACTAAGGGCCTGTTTGAATAGCCGCCCGTGTGAACAGAACATAAAAATAAATAAGGGCCCGTGCTTGAATACCCGCCCGATGTAAAAGCTGATTTTTCAGAGGTAGAGAACAATTGGAAATAAGAAGCGCTTTTGTCACAACGCAGTTGAATTTGAAGCGCTGGTATATAACAAGTAGATAACAGATAGCATAGATTACGCAACAGAAAGTATACTTTCCTGCCAAAAGCAAAGAACTGATAATATAAAAAGCTACCATTTGTCTACCAATCATTCATTCAGAATATTGAACCCCACATGATGACCGATGACTAAAGAATTTTTGTGTATAATTTTACTTTGAAAATAACTAGCGCCCGTGCTTGAATAAAGATCCGGTAGTAAGTTTGGTTGCAAAAAATATGGGCCCGGGCTACAAAACGAGCAAATACGGTATTTAAAATCAGCTCTATTAGTCTATGGACCAGTTCACCTTCCGTGCTATCAGACGCGCAACAGCAGTGACACTATCAGTGGATAAGGTCCGCACAGTTTCGTTAAGCGTAAATTACAAAACTTTTTTTTATTAACTACTTAATTCGTTATAATGCTTCAATAAACTTCCCAGTCTGGCGCTTGGCACAAGTAGAAAGCGTGAAGGCTTCAGTACCTACATTTTTGTAGTGCTTCTCCACTATCAGGATAACAACGTCCAATCATTCTTGATTGATATTTGCAAACGGCCTTCATTTGAGAATGGTTTACATCAAAAACACAAGATCTGCTGAAAGTCACCCGCTGCACCGTGCGCATATTTCAGAATGGTTCTATACCGGTACTTCTACAGTAGACTACAGAAAAAAAATAGCGCTCGATCGAAATGACTATAAATAGAAAAGTTGTACTGAAATCTGCATCAGCGACGTGGTGTATCCGTCAGTATTCTGGACTGCTACTCATAGGGTCTAAGTTCGAGCTGATCAAGGTGTTGATTTTATTCTCAAAGTTGCCTACTTCGTTTCTTATAACTATTTCGGGATTGCGAAGAGTGGTGGTGATAGAATAAACAAAAATTTTTTTTAGAACCATTTCACATATGCGCACCGTAACTTTTATTCGTAAGCGGCATGGCCTAACGGTACCGCGCGCAGGTGACAGATCCTGCGTGACGGGTTCGATTCACGACTGGAGCCGATCGCATTTGACATATATAACGGGTGGCTGCTGACTCGAAGGGCGCAAGCTCACTTCGCAGTCTCCCTCAATTACTGTTGAATTTTCAGTTCGACATAATTTGAAAATAACCTCAGTTAATTTAATTTGAGACTGCAACGTTTTGGAGAAATTTTGGTTTGTTTTATTTTTGCATCACATCTAAAGCATGATGACGTAGCAGCAAAACAATTGATGTTTTTGTTATGATGAAATATCATACCTTTAGCCTATTTAACCGCAGCTGTGCAGGCAGCCTATAGTTTATTCCTAGTTTTTCATCCTCAAAAATGCAATTTTACAAAATAACTAATTTTTATCTTGAGCGTTTTTACCACTGCATATCAGTGGTGTAGTTAAGACCATCACTTACAAGACCAAAACTTTGTAAATTTTTCAAGACCAAGACCGTCTCTTTGTCAAGATCAAGACCTTTGATTTTTTTCAAGACCAAGAACAAAACTATAAAAATGGGATGAAAATTTACAGTTTATCACTTATCGCTATTTTTCTAAAACAACAAAAAAAAAACGGGCAAAATATGTACAGAATATTAAAAGAAATAAGAACAACACAATCACATACACGCTGTTGGATACTTTTTCTAGCTGTGCAGAATCACTTTAATTTTTACTAGATGCTTTTTAGTTCTTTCGGTCTTAAGACGAAACTAAACGGTCAAGACCAAGACCGCAAATGATCAAGACCAAGACCGTCTTGGCCAAGACCTAGACCTTAAAAAATGGTTTTAAGACCGGTCTTAAGACCTTCATCACTGCTGCTTATTGAGCAGTTTTTTCCTACATGCTGCTTACGACAATTGAATTAACGATGATGTGTGAGGTTTATACCTTGACAGGAGTCTCGTCCACCTTCTGGGAAGCCAGCGCAGATCTGTGTGGCACCGTTGATATCAGATTGGTTTACCTGACACACTTCAGTAGAAGCTATGGCAACTCCAACTTGAAGCAAATCTGATGAAGAATCTCCGCCTTCCACTAAAACAGAAAGCATAATTTGTTACATCAAATTTCAAACGGAAGAAAATGGTCAGTTGCAAAATAATTCTTCTGTTTAAAAAACTTTCATCACTTTTATAAAAAAAAAGCAACGAACCAATAGCTAACTTCATTACCATGCTTGCCCCTGTCATCAGTCATCACTTTGTCGCGTTTTAAGTTAACCTTTCAATTTTTACACTGCCCAAATATCACAAAATGGTACACGATTTCCCATAAACCTTGTACATGCAACTGAAAATAAATTATTTTAAAAAATCGCAAGAGCTCCATTGTGAGTGTGCATGCAATTTTTTGAGCTTACTTGTCACTCCATGTCCGGTGGTGTAGCAGATTGTTCCAGGATCTGGATCTTCGCCATTCGGTAAGCATATCGGTGACACATAGCTTCCATATATTGCAGTCCCATCAAGTTCAACGACAGCGATGTCATTAAACGGAAAAACATAATTAGGATGAAGATTGTACTAAAAACAAATATTGAAATGCTTTATTGTTGCTAAGCAACCGACCAGTTAGCTCAGTTTAATCGATTTCTTCATCTTTATCCTCCTATCACAAGAAAGCGGCGGAGGCGCTATGCATAGGACGAATCCAGACTCGCTTAGGAGTTGCCTTTGTTTCCAAGTTTTCCGATTGAATTTTCTTCTGACTTCTTTAACTTGCTGGTTGCCAGATTCCACCAAGCAGAGATAATCATCGTGAAGCATCTTATCCAAGGACGCAACAACGAGACTAGGTTGGGGGTTGAACCATTAACCTTGCGATCACGGTCGTCGTAAAAATGACTCTCTGAACCACTGCGCTACGCTGCCGCCACGCAGTGGTTAAGCACACGGATATCAGTGCGGAAGGTCTGGGGTTCGATTTCCGGGCCGTTCATATCGGCACAGTTTCTTCGGAGCTGTGTTGCCCAAATAAAATGCTCAGCCACGAAATCGCGGTGATGGGCCCCGCCACTCGTTATACACGCTTCGGCGTAATACCGCGAGTGTAATGAAGATTTGATTTTGTTACAAGGTGCTTGGTAGAGTGTTTATAAGTATGATTGCTTTACGGTCTTATGAGACTGTATTCGATACGCGTAACGGCGTGAAAGCATCGAAAAACTTTATGGTATAGTCACTGGCTACTCACATTGGGCATTTTTTTACTCATTTAGTAAGTTGCAAAGACAGGTGCCCAAACTATTTAGGTATAATGCAAGTAGAAGTTGTTTTTTTAAGCTATGCAATCAATCTTTTGCGATGTTTTTTATACGACTGAAATTACCGAGCGATTATTGAATTTGTCAATTCAAATACTGCGCAGAGCTTGAGACTGTCGTGACAAAAAAGCAAAGAAACTGTGGCCTAAACCCAAATTAACTTTTGCATCTAATTACCGGTACCGGAAAAATTGGTTAAAGTGCTTCAGGTCAATCATCCTGAATGATGAATGAACTTTATTCCTGAATGCGGCTGATGAGATCTAGTAGCCCGAAACAGTGTTGTACCGCTTTGAGGAATTTAATTTTTTTTTAAGAAGTTAGCGATGCCGTCAAGTGACTTTGATAGCCAAAACAAAATCTTTTCCGAGTTTTTGCTTTAGTTATCTTGTATCTTTAAAAAATTAAGCCCACATCAAGGCAAATGCTTTCGCTTTTTTTGTTGCATCACCTACACCAGGGGTGGCCAACCTGTGGCGCATGCGCCATACGTGGCGCATTCGTTACCTAAAAGTGGCTCATTGCACTTTTTTGATGACAAGCCACTTCTACTCACTAATTTTTTTTCATTTGCCCTCCACCGATATTTTTCAGTGGAAAAAAGAACATCTGAGGGCGTGAAAACTTTTTTTATTTTTCGCTCACCACTGACATTGTCAGTGGAAAACAGGACGTCTGAGGGCATAGGCGCACGCAGGGAAGCCATGGTGCCATGTCCCCCCTTCGGCCCTGTAATAAGGTGCTAAAACCTAACTTTCAGTCTATAATTTCTCAAACTAATAATGATTGTAGCCTCCTTTCACTTATTTTAGCCAAGCTTCTGCTTTTAGACGTAAGCTGCGAAAATATTTTTGCATTGCCTGTAATGACTGCACTCACTGCACACCCTTTTTCGATAAAAAAAGTGTGCTAAAATGAGTGTTTTTTTTATATGAAAACCGTAAAAATTCGTTGGCGGCTGGGGGTTTCACCTTTAGACCCCCGGTTGTGGCCCCTCTTTGCCAAATCCTGGGTGCACCACTGTCTAAGGGAGTGAAGTGAAGACCCTTTTTTTGCTCTTCATCGATATTGCACGCTCTTGTTTTAAAGAACTGAAAAGAAATGGAGGCTTGATGTGGCGCATCTAAATTAAGGGTAAAAAATATTGGCGCATGGAATCAAAAGGTTGGCCACCCCTGACCTACACTATTTTTCAAAGTATAGTAGGCCTACTGTACTGTAGTTGAAGTTTGTTTACACTAAAAAGAGATTTGTCCAGAAGGTAGACTGCTACAAATTATTGCTCACAGCCAAAAAGTACTACAAAGTAACTGAAAATGATTCAGGCGTGCTTACTCGTGAAAGAATATTTAAAGTGAAGTTGCAATCGTTCCGCTCATCGCTTAGAAGCCTCTGATCTATAAGTTACTTTGGGTGCAATAGCCCAGGGGTCCGCAAATAGTGGGTCGCAACACCTTCGACTTTGGGTCGCAGCAATTTCGAACGTATAGGTCTACATAATTATTTTGACGTGATGGTATTTTTTGCTTCATTTTTTCTCAGTTATTTTTTAGAACTTTTTAGTTTTGAAACTTATTGATTTAACGGTGCACTAATGGGCTACTGGCTAATAAAGAGTGGTCCAACTACAGGCCCGCGGACCAATTTTGGCCCGCGAAATAATTTCCTTGGTCCGCGATGAAGTACGGGTGATTTGCACGTTTAGGTCGAAAAGCAATGTTTTTGTAGTTTTTGAGTGCGTTTACGTTTTTGCTCCTTAATTTAAGTCCTAAACAGCCTGTACCCCATGCTCCGCTTCATAATTTATGTGGTGCTATATTCATCGAATTGCAATGTATTGCGTTTCAGTTTGTTGATATTGATGAAGTCGAAGGGAAGTTTTACGTCGGCAGCTGCGAGGACGAGCCGGGGCCAACATGCAAGATGATGAAGCACTCGACTTCCACACGCATGCTTAAAACTCTCGGTCGTATGGAATCCTTCACGATCGCTTTTGGTCGCCTAACCTTACTCAAAAAAATATATTGAGAAAAGGCGAGTTGATAATTTACATTTTTACCAACATGTGCTAGACACGAAAAACAGCAGTAACGAATAACGATGCAAACCTTTCAGTTACTGATTACGACGACGCAATGGCGCAGATAATGTCACAGTTTAAAGATGCTACCAAATAAGTTCAGTATTTCGTAATTATACGTGAATGGGCATTATTCGCAATCAGCGTTATTTTTTGATAGTATTACTATTACTAAAAAATAACACAAAAGGTCATTTGAAGGTCCTGTCTTATGCGTAATTAAGTAGCAACATCTTCTATTAAATCAGTGTTTCCCAACAGGGGTCCATGGACTCCTAGGGGTCCATGGTGTCCTGTTCAATGGGTCCATGAGACCCGTTGAATTTAATGTTACTTGAATTCAATGAAGTCATTTGTAATTTTTTTGCTCACGCATCTATTTTTATTGTCAATTCGCGGGTCAGTCTGCAGTGGAGACCTTCCATTTGATTAGTTGAGGCATTCTGAAGTGTAGAGTCTTTTTTTCGCTCCTTTACGCACCAGTTGTGGTTTTTTCTGCAGTGGAGACTTATCACCTTTTTTGGGATCCACGGAGATATCTGAATACGCATAATGGTCCACGGACCAAAATCAATTGAGAAGCCCTGTATTAAACATTGGCCCGCGGGATAAGTAAGCAGCTTTTTATGGCCCGCGATATAATTAAGTTGGACCACTCTGGGCTAATACAAAATTTTTGAATCTTTTGATGACGTTATAGTTTCAATTGTTCAAAAGAGAGAAAACCTAGCATGGAACACTAAATTTGAAGCTTGCAGAGCTGTAGGCAGAAACTCGTTATGAAATGATGAAATTGTGATTTTTTTGAACATTTTTCGCAATTTCGAGAGTTTATTGAACACGAGCCATCAAACATATTGCAATCAAAATTTCAAAGAAGCGAGCTTAAAAAAGCTATTGCGTTTGTTCAATGATGCTGGTCTCGTGTTAGATGAGGTGGAGGCTTTGAAAAAAAAACAAACATTAAAAACATGAAAGATAGTTAGTTATAGGGGGGTTAATAAAATTATAAAATCTATCAAAAGCGGCATAAGTGCAGATGAACCCTACCGTCCTTAGCTTTCGTGACTCGCAGCTTAAAACTAGCGCGAGTAGTTTGCCCATGTGACCACTTTTTGCGAGTTATTACTCCGACAATTGACTTGCGCTGGTTACTCGCGCGAGTCAATCGCGCGATTTACTTGCTCGTGTGACGAGATCTTTAGTGATTCTCAGTTTACTCTGAGCTGTTTTATTGGCATCTGTGGAAAGATATAAGAGCATTGCGGCTTCTAGGTTAGTAGTCTGATGAAGGAGGAACAAATAAGTCAGCTAAACACAGAACAGAAAAATGCTTAGCCAAATTAAGATTAGCTAGGCTGTTAGGCAGCAGTGGCGTAGCTAGAGCTTCTGCCGCCCGGGGCAGTTTAAGAAATTGCCGCCCCCAAATGAGCAATAATTTAATAAGCATTAATCAGCTTCAAATGCGGTCGTCTATAATTCTGCATGACAAAATATGCGTCGATTAAAAGCGCGGTGACTCGCAAACTACAGCAATGATTACGAAGCTAGTGTGTGTTAACCGCGTTAGTTAGTCAATGTCTTTCATTTTCCGTACCGTCAACACAACAATAATGCGCAAAAATAATATGCTGTATCAGTATCGACAGTGGAGTAGCCAGGAGGGGGAGGCACCGTGGCATTGCCCCCCCCCCTTTTTGACGAAGCTTAGTCTGATATGTAATTAAAACATTCTTAAAAAATACCGTAAAATTTATTTCATAAGCTCCCTCATCTTTATTCGAAGCTTGGATAGGAGTTGAACCATCAACCTTGCGATCATGGCCGTCGTAAAAACGATGCTCCGAACCACTCGGCCACGTTGCCGACATTCTTTCCGAAAAGGCCAGGAAAGAATCTTTAATTGAAAATTATTTTAAGAAGGATAGGCAGTTTGATTCGTATAGGGTGGCGATTTGGCCGATAAGCGGAACCTAAGAATTGACTACCTAGGTCTACAGTAAATAATTAACTCCATATTCATACGAAAAAACAAAATAAATACCAATAACTTAAAGCAAAAATCGAAATACGGAAAGATAGTGTGAGCCTAACGCCTTGACCTGAACAGTTTTTTTTTGAAGCTCTTGGCCTATTGTAATTTGCCCCCCCGCTCTATATTCCGCTGGCAACGCCCCTAAGTGTCGCACCCAGGATTTGGAAAAGGGGTACCACAAACGGGGAGACCAAGAGGGTCTGGGGGCGTAGCCCTCAGCCGCCAAAGAATTTTTACGGTTTTCACATAAAAAAAACACTCATTTTTGCACACTTTTTTATCAATAAGGGCATGCAGTGATGCAGTCAGCACTATGGACAATGCAAAAATATTTCCGCAGCTTATGCCTAAAAGCAAAGGCTTGGCTAAAATAAATGAAAGGAGGCTGCAACCATTATTAGTTTGGAAAATTATAGACTGAAAGTTAGGTTTTAAAGGGGGGCTAGGGGAGAGAGCATGGCGATTTAAATAATGCAATGACGACGAAAAAACAGTAGGCCTACGTAATTATGACATAATAAACATTAAAATCAAACCTTTATTACGCTCACGGGAATACACCGAAGCGCAAACGAGATGGCGGGCCCATTTCCTCATTTGCGCTTGGACTTTGGGCAACACAGTAAGATGATTTACGATTAGCAAGTAAGCGATATAGCAAAGTAATGGTTATTAAAAATAGTTTGGAAAAAAATTACACGAAGCTAATCCAAAATGCCGCCCCTCGGGCGTGCCGCCCGAGACGGACCGCCTTCCCCAACCGTGTTACGCCACTGTTGGGCAATTTAATTTTGCAAATTTGGTTGTAATAAAGAAGCTAAAAATACTGTAAGTTTTTTGTGCAGAATCGTTAACAAGAGGTACGTTAGCAATTACCTTTATTTTTTATTTCATATTTAGTGCGTGGCCTATTGACAGCAACATAGCAAGCACAACATCAAAAAGCATTAACTTAGCACCGGTGCGATGGCAACTTGCGTTTAGCATAGTGGTAATCCTTCTATAAAATTTAGAAATATTTGGTATAGGTAACATCTCGCCAATCTCGGATTTCAACTTGACCTATATTTCTGGACTTGAACATAAAACTTTATTTTAATAAATTTTATCTACCGGTATTTGGATCGTCACAAATAAATGTTGAGAAACTGGTTAATAACGAATGTATAAAAAAAAAAGATAGCTTGCGATTCAGCACGAGAACAGTACGGTAGATGTGCCGACAAAAATCATTGCGTCTTGAGGCGATGGGGATCAGAAACAAGCAAGTGAACCACATGTTCAGCCTCATCGAAAAGAAAAAAAAAACGGTACAGCGGCCTAACCCGCTTTACAAACGAAAGAACAGCGAAGATTTTATGACTGAGTATAGAAGGAAAATTTGGATTGAATCTTGTTGCAGTTTACGTGAACTTTTGACTTGCCGTTCGGAATCATTCACTTTATTTCGGATCGTCACTCGCATGAAACCGCGAATTTGCTTATTGTGCTCTATACGAAAAGCTCATTACTTCTCACTAGATTTAGAAGAATAAATGCAATGATTCATTTTTCACGACTGAGCCTGTGGGGCACCCAAGGGGGTTGGAGGGTCAAACCCCTCCCCTTTTAAAACCAAACCTTTTGTTTAAAATGAAGTGCCACGCTGTGTATGTGCGGTACATTCTGTTATTTCAAAACAGCTGTGACAGAATTCGCCCCACACCATGCTGTAGTTAAACTGGCTGGTTGGCGCTGTGAAGAGACATTGTTATCAGAGTGGGCAGGGGCGGACTCAAAGGGGGGTGTGTGGTGTGGTAGATGCATCCCCCACCAGCCATTTTCAAACATGTTTTTGATGAATACAAATTGTTCATAATTAAGAATAAGCCTTACGCCCTAAGCATGCATAATCGGAAATGTACAAACAAAATGCATCATATTTGATGAAACTCTCAGATTTAGGAGCAAAAAATATGCCTAAAAGTTGTTCAATAAGTGCCAAAATGACCACTATAGTACGTAAATTTTCAAAAATTTTTCGAGAGGGCATGCGCCCGGACCCCCCTAGAGCCTTTTTAGTTTCAATATGCTTCAAAATAATTTTGCCGTAGAAAACTACACTTGAAAATATATCAAAATTTGGTGTCCCTTTCTGAAAAAAAATTTGAATACGCCGCAGACATGAAAACATTTTTCAAAGGGCTTTTTACTCCTTTTTTAGATCTAACGTCCTTGTATTTAGTTAACATTCAACCTAATTCAACATTTCATCCTTTTTCCCCACCAAAATTTTCTGGATCCGCTCCTGAGTGCAGGATCGAGTTTTTTTAGAATCTTCTCCTTTGAAATATCTTGGATGCGCCCCTGGACTGAGCTAACTTTCTCCTGTTTGTAAAAATTGCTGCGTTCAACAGCAGCCTTGAAATTAGCAATTAAAGCAAAAAATGCTCAACAAAAATGGCGTTTCCAACATTATTGGTTCGCGTGGATTTAGGAGAACTTTTTTGGGTTGCGCCAAAAAGAATTTGCGGACCCCTGCAATAGCCTATATTTTTACTTACACTGCGAGCAAAGAATGTCTGCGCGTGCACATTGCTCCTGTCTTCCAAGTCTATTGAACCGAGCACCACTAAAATCGGCTCACCGGGCTGAAGATCACTGAAAATGCAATAGGCTTAAGTGGTCTTGAAGTTGTTTTTCAACAATATGCTGTACATTTGGATTCGTTTGCACGCTTAGCAAGATTAGAGGGAAAGTTTCTTCTTTCATAAAAAAAAACTGTAGGCCTACGCAGAATGTAAAGACAAGAGAAGCGCAGTAGTTAAATCAACCAGCGGTACCACTTCCATTCAAACAACAATCTTAAGACGTGGTGTCAGTCATGAATTAAAATTGACGACGTCACCTTTGAGGTGAGCCGTGTCGCTAACGGGGCCTAAAAAAGGGTGATCCTCCCTCGAAACGTTTTTAACAGCAACTAGCTACGTTGGTACATAGTTTACGTAACATCACGAGCGTCGTGAGTTGAGATGACTAATTTTTATGCAAAATTTATTGCGTGCTATAAAATTATAAAAGTTAGCCTAATCGCCTTCCACCTGTAAACAACTGCAGAAATCCTGGATTAGTTCCTGATTGGCTCACCTTGATTGGTAAAAACTGCTTTTAATGGTGACTTTTGGGACGTCTTTAAAAGTATTTGCGCATCTGTACGGAGGCTCAATAAAAAAGCGCCACTAATACCAAAACGTAATTATTCAAATTAGTTCTACAACAAAAGTTCGGTTTCGCTCGAGGGAAAAAAACATTACACGTAAAAATGGCGCCATAGCGGCGTAATGTGGCTGATAGTACACTGAAGTTACTGCTTAAACATTCGGGATTTTATGCTGATTTAGATATTTTCGGCTTTTAACGTTAAAGAGCAATTATACAGAAAAGCGGTAGCACATAAACAAAAAAAAACGGTATAGCATTGAGACCAAATATCTTGTCTGCAAAAAAAAAATACTTTATGTAATACCTCGTTCACTGTTCGGAAACCATGTTTGCCTTGCAGTTACACCAGGCTACTGTTAATCGTGTTTAAATTCAAGCTCAGTAGAAATTTACAAGTACGAGTCGAGATTCTTTATATATTTTCAAGTTCAGCAATTTTATCGAATTCGGGCTCAGCTCAAGTAGTTTATATCGAGTTTAGGCCGAGTTCTAATTTCAATCAAAAGCCGAGTTCGAGTTCGTATCGTTGTCATAATCAATTTTTTCAATTATGACATCAAAAATTTACTTATGATGCAAAAAGCTGAGGGCGTTTGGCTCAATAAAATTGGATAATACGTGGAGTGGGTAATTAATAAGTATCTACATGCAGTGGAGGCTTACGTCAGTTTTGTGGTCACTATAAGCCAGACTGAGCTCAAAAGCAATAAATATTAACTAGAAATTGACACCGCCTGCAACTTTCTTGACTTCACAAATGAAAGTAACCAACTAATATAACAAATGAAAGTAAACAACTAACATACTAATATAACAAATGAAAGTAAACTACTAATATACTAATACAAATGAAAGTAAACAACTAATATTCTAATACAAATGAAAGTAAACAACTAATATACTAATACAAATGAAAGTAAACAACTAATATAGTTTAAAATCTTACCAGAGAAAAACTAAGCAGCCAATTGATTTTAGCGAAGGAGTAGTCGGTCTAACACATTGTAAAACTGCAATATCTTACACTACAGGGCCAGCATTCAAAAAAGTTTTGCTTAATCCTAAAAGCGGATTCCGGATATATGTTTAGTAAGGTGGCAGGCAGGCGATTTACTTTCGTGTTACAGCTCGTAATGATGCAAGGCACAAGCGACATCTCAACTTTTAGTGGCACTTTTAGGCAAAAGTACTTACAGTTGTTAGCTGTTACTGTTACAGATGCTTAAAAAAGGTCATCATCCCAATCACCACCCTTAAGATTCCCGGTTTTCAACCAATGGGTAGGGATGTGCCGAGTCGAGTCCGAGTGCTCGGCCGAGTAATAAGACATTACTCGGCCGAGTATTAAAGCATTATCATTTTGACCTTTTTTTGCTCTGTATCCGAATTTGAGTCGAAATTAGGACTTTTACGGACGTGATGACCTTTCTTTTTTTTTTTTGCTCTTCACCTTTCATATCTTGACGTCGTAGATATTTGGACTTGGCCCACTAATGTCGTGAATACTCGTTACTCGTCGAGTCCGAGTGATTCTCCACGTAGCACATCCCTACCAATGGGGAATTGCCCACTAGTGGGGAATTTAAGGTTTTCAGACGGGGAATTGAACATCTCCTGAAGAATTAAACACTGTCTCGTCCCTTAGAGATATGATCTATTTTCTATCTTACTCTGCACTGATATGTTTTCAGTTGAAAATAGGACATTTGCAGCTGATATTTTCAGAGGAAAATAGAACATCCGCGGACGAGAAGATCTTTTTTTTGCTCTTTGACAAAAGCCATGGTTTGAAACATTTATGTTATGTGTAATTGAGGGTCAGTCTCAATTAATTGCGTGTAATTGAGGATCAAAAGTGGGTAATGAAGAAAAAAAGGTTGGTAACCGCTGCTCTAGACCAATTCCTGCTTAAATCGCTAAGTGTATTCTGTCGTCACTGAAGTAAACCCTGTACGTTACATCACAATTTACTTACTCGAGACAATGAGCAGCTGTGACGATATAATTTGGGGTCACAAGAGATCCTCCGCAAATAAAACGATTATTCACTAACAAGAATGCCTAAAAAATACTGCTGTTGATCATGACAAAAAACAAATGGATGTCGCATATATGAAACGAAGAGATATGGGGGTCATTTGAGCCTTCAAAAGTGTCTTCAAAATTAGATTTCTTCGTCTTCGGTTAATACTCACCGCAACCACTGGGCCGGTGACAGGATAATGGTCGGAGCGAGCGTGGATTCGAATCCCAGTTCGAATCCCACTCGTCCTAATCAGATATTTCTGATTACGCTTGATTTAGCCGCAGATCTTGATGGATTAGATTCAAGTTCATTTTTGATAAAAATTTCTTTTCGGAAACAGGTTTTCAAATTCTTGAGGTGACTTTGCTGTAGTCTTACCCTTCGATTACTTTACACTGTTTTTAGCTTTTTTTGATTTGATTTGGACTGAAATTTCTCTGACTGATTGAGGTATGGTTAAATAAGTCCGAATGACGACAAAGCGAAACAAAAACAACTCTATAAAAGAGTGCAGTGATCCTACCACGCACTTTCTTCATAAACATAAGGCGTGGTATGGCTTTACATAATACTTGCCTGCCACGGCCATTGTTGAAGTCTGGCTAATTCTCCACCTACTATGCGACCAGTGTTTGAAAGACTTTTCCCACACTGGGATGTCGTGTCTAAACAAAGAATGTTATGCTGAAAAAACTTTAAACAAAATTTAAAAATAAAACCTCTAGAATCAGAAATATGCTTTGAAAAACTTAACAAGTTTCTGAACGACTAATGCTGTATTTTTACACAAGAGTATCTCCTCGTTTTGAGAAAGCAAATAGAAGTGATTGACTGCTGTGCATCCTCGCTGAAAAACTATAGATAAAAAAGTAAGTGTCTACGATTTAAAAACTTGATAAAGGTCAACGACGTGCAATTGCTGGTGTGATTTCAAACGAGAGTTTAAAGTAACAACACTGTGGTGTTCTTGTTTGTAACAGCTTGCGAAAAGCATCATGCACGTGAAAACCTCTAAAGTTTTCCAAATTTTAGCTCAGATTGCCGAATGGATAGAGCATCTGTCTCTGGAACTGTAAACTCGGGTTTAATTCCGAGGGGTCATTGATGACTTTAAAATTAGTATTCACAGCTTCTCTGCTTGACGCTCAGCATTGAAGGGGTAGTGTGAAGAACAAGCCGGCATGTTTGCTCGTTGTGCCATTGAAAAAGACACTTAGCGGGATTATCCCATCTTGAGTGGTAGGACATGGGTCGGCAAATGCTAACTAAGCTAGTTATAGCGCTTTGATCGCTTTATTGTAATGGGAACATAAACACGCAACTAAACGCAAACTTGAACAATAACTAAAAAAAAAAAAAAAAAAAAAAAAAAACGCAGTCGTAGAGACCCGTAGGTTAAATAATCACTTTCATTCAATCTTGTTCAACCAAAACCAGCAACATAAAATTTTCGAACAAACTTTACTATTTATTTAGTTCGCCACTTAGCCTACTGTACTAGAGTTGAAGAAACGGTAACCATCATAAAAAATATTCAAATTAAGAAGGAATTAAAGTTTAATCTTGCAAGAATGGACATTAAACCTTCCAACTTCCTATGATGCACTGTTCTATGATCTATGATCAACTTCCTATGATCCTAGTACCAACCATGTTCACTGTATGTATTTTGCATAACTCGAATGCTTACCTCTCAAACAGCACTCTTCGCTCTCATAGTATCCCCATATTCTACTTGGGTCAATGCTTGTGCAGCTGGAACAGGTGAAATATCCTTCGACGTTGGTGCAGACATTTCCACTCGGATCATTGTCGCACACGTTAGGTGTCGTCTCGCATTCATTAATATCTGCAGTAAACGTTTTTCTTAAAAATTAAAACCTCTATAGTCTTACTTAATCCCTTCTTTAATCCGTTTATTTTTCTTAGAAAATAGCAAACTTCGAAAAAAATCTATAGGAAACGATTGTCCGAGTAGTACACAAGATCAGGGCTCGGCAACCTGCATCCCGCGGCCGCATGTGGCCCGCGAGACCATTCTAAGCGGCCCGCGGGCACTTACAGAAATATAAACTGCTCTAAAAAACAAGGCGAAGATCTTTGTTTTTTGCTCTTCACCGAATTTCAACAGAAAAATAGGTGATCAATGTACGTGAAGACTTTTTTTTTTGCTGTTTCAAGAAATGTGGCTCTTGGCTTCAAAATTATTCCAAATGTGGCCCTTCGTGTAAAAAGTTTGCCCACCCCTGCACTAGATTAATCTGCGGCATGTTTAATGGGTATACCGTTCCTTTTTCTTCCTTGATTTTAACTTGATACCTAATGCTACGTAAATGCAAAATAAGGCTTTACAGTAGACGTATATTAGCATTTTTTTCTTCGTTTGGTTTCAACAGTTTTGTACAAAAGTTTAGACTTTTATTTAATATCGAACAATAAAATTTCATGAACCTCTACAATTACTGGTCACTTCTTGGTTAGAATGATGCAGTGCTATCCAAAAATTTATTCAACAAATTTAAAGATTCTAGAAAAGCAATAACCGCTTTGGCAATATAATGTAAGTATTGCTTTATTCGTCTTCTTAATCTATACTTGGGATGAAATTACTTTTTTATTTGTTGTTAGTTGCATATTTATCCCCCTTAACAAAAAAGCGACCAAACCGCTGTAACAAGCTCGCTTAGGAGTTGCCGGCCATCTGTTTACTACACCAAGATGGGGGAATCCGCTGAGTGCCTTTCCCAACGGCACAAGCAAACTTGTCGGGTTGTTCTTCAGACTTTCCCTTTAATGCTGAGCGTTAATTAGAGAGCTGTGAATATTAATTTTAAAGTTATTGGTTTGACCCGACTCGGAATTAAACCCGAGTCTACAGCTCCAAAATCGGATGCTCTTGCCACTTGGCCATCTGAGCTGTTATAAAAGTGAAGCCTCTTAATTCCAGTTTTTCTTTTCAACGATGATTTTACTGAAGCCCTATTGACCGTTTACTGTCTTTCACATTCCGTCATCATTAAACAAAATAGGCCTATTCAGTTTAGCATCGAATTCGGCAATGTTACTCAGAGGCGTAACCAAAGCAAAATTTTACGGGGAAACGGAGATTGCAATGGGCTAAAGACCACAAACAATAATTAAAAAAATGTTTTAAAATCCTTACAATAATTTTTGTGAAAAAAAAACAGAGAGTGCCCCGGTGTGCCCCCTCTCCCCACGCCTTGGCATCGCCACTGATATTACTGCATGAACCAACCGTCACATGATGTCCTGTCTTGGTTGAGCTGATATCCATCAAAGCAAGCACACTCAGCAGAGGTTTCACTACTTGACAAAACGCATCGTTGACTGCAGTTCAGATTTATGCAAACTGAAAAAGATTAGGCTACCGTAAGTTTCCGTAAACCACGTATTAGGTATTTAGCCTAAGTCTCAGCTTTCAAAAATTTTTTAAACCGGTCGAGTCATTTGCACAGATAACAAACCCCATAAAAAACATGAAGAAATAAGGAATGCAAATCAATGCAAATAAAGAATGCCAAAGAAAGGGTTCCATATCACTCAGTGGCAGCACATTTTCAGAAAGTACTGTATCAAAATTTGAAAATCTAACTGACTTAAAGAAACTCTTCCTAAAAAAAAACAAAAATTGTTCAAAATTTATTAAAAACGACCAACTTGAGAAGCAAATCTATAGAGGGGCATTGCAACATGTCTATTTCCACTCCAATTTAATTAAGCCCATTTTTGTAAAGTTTTAAATTGTCCGGTATTCGAGCAATAAACCTTTTGGAGGTCAAAAACCGCCAGATTACCGATACCGTCACGATGAAAAACATAAGAGAAAGAGATTGCAGTTGCCAGTTTTTTGGGGGGCAAATACGTGTTAGGGTTTGGGCCAGGGCGTAAAACGTTTGATAACAACCTTAAAGTAGTAACTAAACTAGCTTCATTTCATTCCTTCGGCGAACTCTGAATGGCAAAAAAGTGGCATCAAATCGTCAATTTACTCGGCTTTTACTCGCGCTAGTACACCGAAGCGTGTAACAAATGGTGGGGCCTATCTCCGCCGTATATGGAGCCTGGGAAATACAGCTCCTAAAAACGTCGTAGCGGTGGCGAGTTGTTGGCGACACTGTCTTTAATTTGACCGGCCAGGGAATCAAACCCAAACCTCACGCGCCAATAGCGGAGCCTTTAACCAGTACGCTAGCAAGCCGGAAACACTGAATACGTAGCACAATAAGATATATTTACGTGTATTATTATTTGGACAAATTCCACAGGTCTCCGGACAATTCTGCTTCACTACGGACAAGTTGCACGAATCGGCACTATTAGTGCATGAACTGGTACAATCAATGCATTGAGCAGGAACTAAAAAACAATAGAGTTCGTAAACTAGTTACCACTACTGTGCATCCAAATTTTCAGATAATAGAAACAGTCTGGCTGGTTATTCCATGCTGTTCGTACGAACGCCCAACTTCGCGGATCGGGAGATTTTTCCGAAAGCTCGACGGCAATCGGCATTCTGGGCTACGTTCTCAAAAAAAAAAAAAAAATAAGCAGCCGAATATTCGTGAGAACTGTTAAAAAGCCTGGAGCAAATAAAACCTTTCGGCTAACGGTAAACCAGTAATTGCTCAAGAATGAAGCGTTTTACAATGGCAGCAAAGTATCATTTCATAAAAACTGGTAATGTTTCATCGAGTTACAGCCACAAACCAGTGGTTCTCAACCTTTTTTGGCCCATGGACCACGTTGGTATGCTGATACCTTATAAAACACTTTAGCCAAAACATTCACAGTTGGATCAGTGAACTTAACTTCAAAGCGTGTTCTGTATTAATAATTCGTATTGCTCAGTCTTGCAAATTTGGCTGCAGAAGCTTCTGACATTCTATTCAATGTATACAATTATCAGAATTAACTTAGAGTCTGGAAAGCCATTATACTTGACATTCGTACAATATTTTAGTTTAAAATAGGTAAAGGAATAACTGCACTTTTCCAAATTTGTACAATGAAGAAACAGAATTTACCCCAGGAAAGAGAAAAGATTTATACCCTAACCTTTATGGTAACAATTAACGTTCGCGGTTTGAGTTTGTTTCTTTTAATGCCTTCATTAGCTAATGTTCGCTGAATGAAAACCGAGGAATACTTATCGTTGAAACTAGGAATTGTTTTGAACGTATGAAATTGTTACAGCCACAGACATAGTTTTTGAGTCGGATTTACGTTCTTGGCAGCAACTCTACCGCAACGATTAACCACAGTGGCCATTCGGCTACCTACGAAGCGCTTACTTGAGTCTATCGGGCTGCGCTACCAATAAATCTTAACATGACACTCTTTAGATTCCGTTAAAATCATTACCTTAGGTTAATCAGTAGGCCTACAAAAGAATCAAATAAATCACTAATCAATTGCTACTGTATGTAGTGTGGCCAACTGCCATTAAATTGAAATTAATAACGAACTGTGTGTAGTGACAAAATGCGAACATTAATAACTAACTTTAAACCTAGTAACTGACGTAGCTTGAATTTTTATAGCCAAATCGGCAGCGATCTCTGAAGAAACCGAAGTAAATATATCCTCTGGAACACTCACAACTCGTCATCTTGTATAAACAAATTGGGCTTTTCAAAAACACATTGGGCTAACTTTGATTTGTATATTTTTTCATACGTATTTTACTGCACAATTAAACGGAACCCGTTGTGGACCACTAGAAATTCCTGTTGAACCACTTGTGGCCCAGTGGACTAAGGTTGAGAATCACTGTCATAAACGACCACATCTTTATCAAGAGTTTACCGAAAATCCCTTTATTTAGGATGTCACTGGCAGTGCTTTAGTTCTGCTGAACCAAGTATCCAACTTGGTCTACGCAATACATTTTTAGCCATGTGGCCAAACAGAATGCAATGGCATTAAACTACTGGCTCAGTTATAGTCTCTTCCTAAATGCGCAGCTGGGTTCCATTCAAATCTAATCTTTAAAATTCTTTCACTGCTTAACTTACAGCCACACCCTTGTCCGTTAGAGATTTTCAAGGAATCCAACAAAAGGATGAGAGAGAAGAGGCATCTGCGGTTAAACAAAAGTATCGGTTTTAAAAAATGATACATAAAAGCCTCTTAACCCTTCCTACAAAGAGATGGGTTGTACTGCATAAGAATGCAATCACAATTCTTTTGAGCAAAACAGTTTAGGGTAGAGAGCAATTTTGGACCCATCCATACGGCATCTGAAAATACTATCGACAAAATTTGCCTTTAATCTTAACCCTGTAACCTACGGTCCAAATTCAAACTCTGCGACATATTCAAACAGTATACTGCGCAAAGAAAACAGACCCTTCAGAACGAATTCGATTCACAGCTGGAGCCAATCTCATCGGGCAGATTTGGGTGGCAAGCTGAAAGCGCAAAACCCACATTTAAATCTCGCTCTGCCCATAGATTAAACAATTATTTATGCAAAAATTTTTGATAAAACCATATCGATTTCGTACAAACTGACGCTAAAGCAAAAACGAGCTGCGATGGAAAATGAATAACCGCTTGAGAAATTTTTAACTAGATGGTTTTCAGCCTCAAGCTATGGTTTTAGCGATTAACCAAAGCGGTTGTGGGACAATCAACAGTCTGCCTACCGTTATGATGGCCCAGTTCGACCAAAGATCAACAAATAAGGCATCACTTTTTTACAGCACGCAAAAAAGGAAAATAAAATACTGCTCACTAGTTCAATGGTTCCCAAACTTCAGTGGGTACTAGCAATATTTGCGGAGTGTTATTAGATAAAGGGATGGCTTTGAGACTTTTCTCACGCTAACCACCCAGCACAATTCTCGTCACGGCCAGTGCAGATGGTTAAACCATTTTAGCAATATTTTGAGTTTTTCTCTGCTTAGTCATGATTTGGCTAACAACGAAAAGTGCTTGTGTAAGAATATCTGATCAGTTTGTTAAAAGTTTACGGTTTTTATCAAATCGTTGACGTTTACAGCTAGATGACCCTTTAACTCAGGATGTTTTTCCAAGTAATTACTCAATTTACTCGGTCTCATTGCTTAGCACGCGGTAGCACTCTTCCCACTGCACTTTTCAACCCCATCATCATTTACCAAAGTAAACCCAAACTTAAAGTAGCTACTTTGTTTCATTAGCCATTGAACCTTTCAGTCATTGTTTAATACAATAATCTCAATTGTAAACTTGTACTGGTATGCGATTTTTTTCACTGAACACTGCACAACTAACGAACAACAATTTAAGAAAATACCACATTTTTGACCATGGTTTCTTACAGTATCATGCAAGCGTTAAAACGTACTGTCCTTTGTTGTGGCAGACCACACAGGTTTTAGCCTAGATAAAACTATCTGGAAAAAAAATTTAAAAATTGTGAACAATCATTTATAACAGCCTATAAGCGTAAAATGTCTATCACAAAACTATTATGATATATTATATACTGTAGGTTTAATTCCATATGTTGCCCACAGAAAATATTTTCGCGGCTCACTAGAGGGCCATGGCCCTCAGCTTGGGAACTATAACTGCTCTGGGCGTTTTGAATTCTAGCAATGACGTAAGTTTGGCTTACCCGATCCAGCGTTTTGCAAACATTTCGCAAGGAACCAATCGTTAAATTTTAAAAGAAAATGTTCAATTAAAAACAACGCTAGTCCTGGGTGAAAAAATATGGTTAATTTTGAATGTATAAATAGTGTTTTTACTTTCTATTTTGGAGATTAACATCAAATGCCTTAAATGGAACAGCCGGACCTGAAAGTGAAAAATGCTCAGCGACATGGCCTAGCGGTACCGCGCGCAGGTGACAGATCCTACATGACGGGTTCGATTCGCGGCTGGAGCCGATCGCATTTGACATATGTAACGGGTGGCTGCTGACTTGAAGAGCGCAAGCTCACTTCGCAGTCTCCCTCAATTACTGTTGAATTTTCAGTTCAACATAATTTGAAAATAACCTCAGTTACTTAAATTTTATTTAAGGATCTTTTCTTCCATATTTTTCCTGCTTCTTGGAATCCGGTTTTCATTTTCGTCTTCAAGCGCATGAAACAACGTATTTAGGGTATAGGTTGAATGAAAAGTAAGAATTTTAATTTGTTAGGCCATTTTTTGCACTGAAACATGCATATTGCATAATGCACATGCTGTACACTAACTACAAACCTCCGTATTGTAGTCCTACGGGTATTTTCGATGAAAAATATCGCAAAATTGCAAAACAAAAAATCCAAAGTTTGAACGTGACAAAATTTGATGTACTAACTAATGTAACCCACTGTAGAAGTCGATGAACGTCTTTTGCATTGTCGCTATGATTTGGTGGTTTAATTCGGTCGCAAAGATAACAACACGACTAGGCGACAAGCGAAAAAAACTGGTTTAATCACAATAATATTTTCGCTTGCAGACACACTGCCGTGCAAATCTAGAACACAGCAAGTTAGTTCATCTCTGAGATTTTTTTCACCAAATGGCAAGAAATTTCATTTAATAACACACCTTTTCACCAGACTTTTGGGAAAAATTCCTCAAGTGAAAACACTGTCTTAAAACTTGAAGTTTTTACCAAGTTAAAAAAAATAATAATAATAATAAAGTCTGCAAAAATTTAACAAATTCCGCCAAAACTTTTGACTCAAATGAAAAAAAAAACAGCCTACAGTTTTTTTTTGCTTTTTTCTCGAAACTTGCTTTTTTGACTTACTGTGTTTTTGATTTGCGCGGCAGTAGGCTTAACAGTTCTGTAGGTCTATCAATCAGTGAATTTTTGAGCTTAAATGAAAAAGAATAGCAGCCGACAATTTTTTTGCTTTTTTCTCGAAACTTGCTTTTTTGACTTACTGTGTTTTTAATTTGCACGGCAGTAGGCTTAACAGTTCTGAGGGTCTACTAATCATCTCTAATCAGTGAATTTTTGATGTAAAATTAAGTGAAAGTATTGTTCAACATATATGCTTGCTGTGATGGTCTTATTACCGGCTTTGTCAACGCTATTTTTTGCTAACGCCTTAAAAAGCAGTGGGTTGAATAAGCGACAGGAAGCGGCGCTCAAAAAAAAATCCGCCCACAAATGTTATTCGAAGCCGTACTGTCCGGGTTATCTTATATTTTTTAAAGTTATGTAACAAATAGCGAGTGGGCAAAAACTTATTTGCTGCAGCAGTTGACAATGCAAGAACTAACGAAATTCACTTCTTTGACCTGCAACAGCTCAAAGTTTCTGGCAAATAACAGGAAATTCTGATTCTTTTAGTTGCTGAAGAATAAGAAATTGCGTGGTATTTGCAGCTGACCGATTCTTATGGAAAATTACGAAGTAAATTTTTAAAAAAATCAAGCTATTGCATGTCAGTAGAACCATCATAAGCCAATAATAAAACTGAATAGGCCATAGTTAAGGGAAAGCATAAAATAACAAAAGAATCGCTTTTTTCAATTTTCTTAATCAAAATTAACCAAATGATCTTTCTAAACAGATTAACCAAATGAACTAAGCGTAAAACGATAAATATTGACAAAGAATAACTTTTGTTTTTTTCATAGTTAAAATTAACTGATTGATTTTCCAATAGAAACCTCGAAATTTTCGCTTTAATTTGTAATGATCGCGAAGGTACTGTGTATCTTTCCCACTTGTTTTTTCGCAATCATATCATAACTTCCTCTGGCATAGTTTTCACGATGCTTTCGCCCGTGTTTTGAGTTGCGAGAAGGTGATGAATGACGACTCGCCCGTCCAGAGTTACCCATCGGGCTCGAGCTTTTCGGGTCGGGTTCGGATTTTGAAACATTGTTGGGCTTCAATCGGGCAGGACGCCAGAGCAAAATCGAGATTTTCTGTGAGTGATAGCGTTTTCGTTCAATATTTTTTGTTAATTTATCTGTACCACAAAGTTCAGGATATTAGCCTATACAGTGCGTTTTCTTGACAGCATAAATATTGCTGTTTGTAACTGGTGTGACTGCGGATGGTTAGCCTAAAACTCATTTTCTTTTTTATTAAAATTTCTTCAACATTTAAAGTGATGTTTTTGATTTCGGGCTTAAATTGGGCTCAGGCTGGCTGATAAATTAAAATTCGGGCTTGAAAAATCTGGTATGGGTCGGGCTTAACATCTTCGACCGGTTGACAACTCAGCTCGCGTCAACTGAGGGGTGATTTGGTGAGGTGTCAATCGTTGGTATCTCTCCTTAAGCTCATTGTTATTTACATCAAAGCTATTTATTATGTTTTCTGAAAGTAATAATTCTGCTAAACGAGATTGTAAATGAATAAGATTACAATCTTGTTTTTAGCATCGACGAGCCTACTATATTTTCAAGCTCATAATTGATGCACTTAAAAGCGGTGAGTGTAAGATGATTAGATTAGGCTTTGAACAGCTAAGTTCCTGGATTTCAACTTGCCGACTCAGCTTATACTCGAATTTGTTGCGACTAAAAAAGTTTTTACCCTTAGCCGGCTTTTCACGCTGCATTGCTACCCATTGACTATACCGACTGATGGTTGGTCAGTCGCAGTAAGGTCGTCAGTTGATTAAGCTGAAAACACCAGGTTTCCGACAACTTTGCAAAAATAAAGCGTTTAAAAAGTTTGTAGCTTTTTTTCAATCACACAACTATTTAAATTTTATCAAGAAGGCTTTTTTGAGGTATGTAGCACGTGAGTCTTGAACGCGTACTGGTAGGCCAAGTATAATTTGTTGCGTAAATCGCTTTTTTTCCAGGTACCAACTACCTCTTTATTTTCAAGGTTTTTTACGTTAGTGAAGTACATGGCATGCATCATGGAGCTGATCTAGTTGAGCATCGAACCCGCAAAGCCAGTTTCGAAGACCATTGCATCGACCACTCGGCCAACCTCGGAATCAGTGGCATTTTTACGCTTCTGAAATATGTAGCCTACATACCAGTATTATGTCACTGATTAAACACATTAAAAAAAAACATAATGTTTTGAATTTAAACAGAACGTCTTATTTAGCGCGCACAAAGTTTCAAAAATGTCATTCACCACAAAGCCCAATTTCTGCAAATATGCTTTCTATTTGTTGTGTTGTAAATGACTCTAAGATTAGTTCCCCCCAAGCCGTGCAAAGTTTACGTTGACCTCCTTCTTAGCCTCTATGTCGTATCTCCAAGTCCCTTTGCGTACCGGTGTCCGTAAGAAAAATCGTACGGTATTTTGTGAGAAGATATCTTTAATTTACGCTACTATTGTCTATGAATCGTCACAACAAAATAATCATAAAATTCAATGACCCACTAAAACGACGACATTTCTTCGGAGCTGTGTTGCCCAGGAGGCGCTCTGCCACAGAGAAGGACCTGACACATGTATCACGTTTCAGCGTAATCTTGAGTTAATAAAGATTTGGATTAATTTTCTTTTAGTATCAGGATAGAACTTTACATAACGCGCTGTAACCGATGCAAGGCTAATGATTTGATTGTGATTTATAGCAAAGTTTACACAGCAATGAACATTTATATCTTGTTTTTATTAACTGATAACAAAAAAACTCCTTGGTAGGTAAATTTACCTACCAAGGAGGATACGGCTGATATTATGTCTGTTCCCAAAAGAGCAAAAATAAATAAAATATGAGGATATAGCACACGCGTCTTTTAACCGCAGGATAATACCGTACACTTCAGTACTAGGAACGACCTGGAATTTATTGCCCATCCTATACACTTCGTTTATGAGCGTAAGTTATAAGGCATGATACTTGGATTTGTCTCAATATTAATATTAACATTTGCAGCACCTCCAGTCATTTTGGTCACTAGCCGCTACTGCAGATAACAAAAAACTACAGGAACTAACTTGAGGGTTATATTAACTACAGTACTCAATCACACACTGACACAGTTTACCAGTACCATCTCATCAACGAAAATGGTAGTCCACGCCTACACAGGCTTATCCGTATCACTCTAAAAAGGCCCAGTCTTTACCAACAAAAAATTACAGGAACTTACTTCACATTTTTTCTATTCTGAATAATTTAAACCTGTCTTGAGCTGGCCTGCTTGCAGCTCTGACTACGGCCAATACCTAAATCAATCAGAATCCTATTCGCATGAGGCATGACTGCTTACGGTTAATTCATGTTCAGATGGAGGTGTGCATTTATTCACAGCTCAATTATGTATTTTTTTATCAAAATTTTTTTTTTTTAATTTTTTTGATGCAGTTTATTTTTATTTTTTTATTTCAATTTTCCAACATTTTTTGCAAAACCTTTGGGGGCGCTGCAGCTCCTCAACACCAGCCGCCACTGGTAAACTGTTACAAATGAACGTAAAGAATCGTTCATAATAGTTTTGCCAGATTAGCAAATGTTCTATAAAATTTGCTTAAAAAAGGAAATTGAAATCTAGTAACAAAGTAAACTTAACCTCGAAGTGTTGCATTTTTCATGGGAGCCACATGCCGTCGCGTACGAAAAGAGCCACAAATGGCTCACGAGCCATAGGTTCCCGACCCCTGCCCTAAATTATAGGCCAACCGCAAAGTTGTGCTATTGAATGTTAAATGAGGTTAAATTAGGGTTTAGACCATCATTTAGCTATTCAGCTAGCTTGCGCTTTGAGCTATGGAAGAGTTAGGGTCAAAAAGAACAGATGCAAACTAGACCGGAGCCTATCTTCTCTGAAACAGCCGAAAAAACTACAGTTAGACCTACTCATTACTATTAGATCAATGCGAAAATACAGTGAATTAATGTGCACCATCGACCAGTGTTGTAGTCGAGACTCGAGACCACCTGCTTCGAGACCAAGACCTGATAACTTTTTTGAGATTACGACCGAGACCAAGACCGGCTGTCTTCCGAAGCCAGCAGTAATTGCAGGCTTGTTACTAGACGGGGTCCAAAAGGGGCTAGGCCCTCCTGTCAAAATTTTGCGTTCTCCCTGTCAGATATAGACTACTTTGCTTGCTTCCTTATCAAATTACCAACGATGCAGTGCTAACTGCGCACGGTCAACCCATACTAAAAGCCAATATGTCATAAAGTTCCACTCTCGCACAACCGGGAAGAGCGAGACTGAGTAATTATATAATCAGAGGAGCTTTATGACGACCGGGCTATACTTGGGTAAACCAGCAGTAGACAATAGCCTTTAGTTGCAAATAATCCGGGTATAGTTACCGTAGCTCTTCAAAAAAGAAATTAAAACGAGTGTGGAGTTGGCGGGCCCTAACTTCATCGACGTTCATATTCCTCACCCCCTCGGTGGCCTACAACGGAGAACGGAGACTTCCAATGACTCTGTTGGTTGCAGTGGCGTTACTAAACCTTTTTGGAGGGCAAATGCCTAGGGTCTTTTTCAAAATGTCCAGGTTCTTTTTCCAGATGTTCTTAATGCTTTCAAGCCAAGGTATAGTTAAAGCTATTTTGTGGTAATTTGCACACAATTTCTTTGTTTTGATAAACTTCAAAGTATTCAATAGAGGCCTACGAAATAACTTTGCGATTAAATACATAAAAAATTGCAATATTTGTAAAGTTTCGATATTTTCTTTGCTTTTCAGTTTCTTTGAAACACACTTTAGGAGACTTTTGTTTGGACAATGCGAATAGTCAAATTAAAATCAAATCTTCTTTATACTCGCGTCCATACGTAAAAGCGTGTAACGAGAAGCGGGGCCCATCTCCGCGACATACTGTAGGTGCATGGGCTGCACAACTCCGGAGAAACGTCGCAGCGGTGGCGACACTGTGCCGATTTGACCGGCCCGGTAATCAAACCCCAGACCTCCCGCACCGACAGTGACGTGACTAGGCTTTTTGGGGGGGGCAAGTGCCCAGGGTTTTTCCAACACTAGAACAGCCGGTGCGGTCATTTCGACGATTTTCCAATTTTCAGATGGGATATTTTTTTGTACAAAACTCGCATTGGTGTAAAATTTCTTGACTTTTCCTAGGTAGCAGGCAAATGCTCTGATGCTAAGTATCAAGCCGAAATAAGCTTTCACAAATATTTTAGAAGGATGTTTTACCTCCAACGGATGTAGCCTATAGAAAAAGCATAGTTCTGAACTTACTGACAGTGGCGTAAGCACATGGGGGGGTTGGGGGTCAAACCCCAACACCTTTCTATTTTTTATACATAGATTTCAGAAATTTCTGTCATGTTTTTTGTGCTATCCAACTTGCTTATTAATCTCGAGGAACTTTCATTGTGATGCAATAATTCCTGTAGTCTTTTCTGGTGGGTTGCGACTAGAAAAGTTGAACCAACGACTAAATCAAAATGCAAGCGTGGACAAAGTCAATGGGTATTGTTAAAGCTGGAGTCGTGTTGTGATGTCATAAAGCCATTGTTTTCAAGGGCTGTCGTGGCTGGACAAAGCAACGTTTCAGCGCAGAAGGTTATCTTGGAAGAAAATGGATGCAACGCAGGCAGATGTTCCGCTTGCGATGTCATAGTTGTGAGTTAACCAAACCAGCAAGTTTGGGTTCACCAAAGACATTGCTATCGGCGTGGGAGGTTCTGGGTTCAATTTCTGGGCCGGTACCGGCCGTTAGCTTAGTGGTTAAGCGCACAGACTATCGGTACGGAAGGTCTGGGGCTTGGTTACCGGGCTGGTCAAATCGGAAAAGTGTCGCCAGTGGCGTGTACAAGGGAGGGGGCCGGGAGCCAACCCCACTTGACGATTGCAGAAAAAATGAAACCTTTCTTAATTTTGAAAAAAAACTACTTTTCTTCGTGCGGAACTTGCCAAAATTGCTATCATGTTTTTTCTGTTTAGCCCAACTTTGCAATTTAACCTCAAGAAACTTTCATTACGAAGCGTCGGATGCGATATGCGACAATAGTCAATACTGGGAGTCCAGCTTTTCTGATATGTTCTGCTTAAACTGCATTTTTGTCATTAATGCTGCTGTGAAGCAGTTGGTAAGTAGGAGTTTCCTTAAACACGGTGTCTCCGCAGTAGCTATGGTTGCTCACAAATTTTTTTTTAAATCAAAAAATTTCAAAACTAAGTCATATCAAATTTTAAAAATCAAATCAAATCTTCACTGCACTCGTTTCATTAAACTCGCTGCAGTACCGAAGCATGGTAGCGAGTGGCGGGGTCCGACCCCGCGTCTTAGCGCTTGGGCAACACAGGTCCGAAGAAACGTCACAGCGGAGGCGAGCCGTTGGCTACACTGTGTCCGATATGACAGGCCTGGGAATTGAACCCCAAATCCTCCGCATGGATAGCGACATCTTCAAAACTACGCAATAACAGCCCGGTTTGATGAAAAATTGATGTAAACGTTAAAAATCTAAATTGACACTGCCAGTGACGTCACATCGTGATGACGTGAAATTTTTACGTCATGAAAACCTCTCCCATTCAAAAATCCTGCGTGCGCCACTGCTTACTGCGATACTTTACAAGACCATATAGCCGTTCTACTTTCAGACGAATGGATTTTACCGGCCGGCTAGCTCACTTGCAACAACATTGCTATCGCTGCGGGAGGTCTGGGGTTCGTTCCTTGGACTGGTCAAATCGGACATAGTTAGCCCGTTTCCAAGTCCAAAAATCGTGGGTTCTTGGCCCGCGGGCTTTGTTTTAGTCAGGTGGATTCAAGCTTTATAGGCAAGGTTACCACCGGACCAAACCAAAAAAAAAAAAGCACGCTGTAGTTAAGTTACCGAAAAGTCCACTAAAAATCGGTGAAGACCAAAAAAAAAGTCTTCACGTCCACAGTGAACTGTTTTTCTACTAAAAGTCAGTGAACTGTTTTTCCACTAAAACTGTTTTTCCACTAAAAGTCCAAGAATCCTATTTTTTTCGCTTAAATTTCAAAAATAAACACTGGACTCAAAAATAAACATGTTTCTTAGAAACAAGCACATTCACGCTTTCTGCACTGCCCCTGAAAATAAGCACAAATTTTAGAAATAAGCACAAAATGGTAACCCTGTTTACAGGCGCTGGTTTCAGCAAAATCGTGGGCTTTCTCGGACGCTAGTAAAGAGCTTACTTTTTTTTTTAGTTATTGGCATATTTATCCACCTATCACGAGAAAGCGACCGTGCGCTGTAAGAGCTCGCTGAGGAGTTGCCGGCCATTTGTCTACCACACTGAGATGGCGAATCCCGTCAAGTGCTTTTTCCAAGGGCACAACAAGTGAATTTGCCGGCTTGCTCCACACTGTCCTTTTAATGCTGAACGTCAAGTAGGGAAGCTGGGAAAACCAATTTTTAATTCATTGGTTTGACCCGACTGGAAATCGAACCCCAAGTCTACCGATCCAGAAGCAGTCGCTCTATCCACTTGGCTTGGGGGTATAATGTACTGCTCAACTTTTGTGCACTTAACTCAATGCGTTACGGTAACTTAATGAATAAACAAAGTTAACGCATTGCGTTTGGTGCAACAAAATTTGCGCAGTATACCGCCCCTGGTCTTAATAAGCAAGGGCTTTTGGAAAAAGTGGGCTGAAAAAGCACGCATTGAACTCGGTCCACGTTTAGACAGTCCACTTTTTGAGTGGACATGGAAACAAGCCTGGTGTCGCCAGTGACTCGCCACCTCTGTGATATATTCTTGTAGTTTGAAGCTGAGTTGCCCAGGCGCTAAGCCGCGGAACCCCAGCCCTCGTTACACGCTTCGGCGTAATACCGAAAGCATTATTGAAGATTTGATTTTTTGAGGAATTGTTTTATTTGTGACATTGTATTTTTACCTGTAAAAAAGATTTAACTCAAAAACGAGTTATTTTATAATAAACTTTTTTGTTTCAACGTTATACACTGTATGAAGGAACTTAAGGTTATGAAGGAGTTTGTGAAACAGAAATGAGCTATAAAGCAATATTTTCATGACAAATACGGACTTTCATGGGCATTCAGCAACGTGGACTGTCGGCGCCGAAGGTTGAATTCCCATGAAAGCCCTATTTACTTGAGCAGAACCGTTGGTATTTGGCCAACTCAACTGAACAGATATCTTACCTAAAAAGCACCCTGCGAACTTCTTCAGAAAAAAAAACGCAGCGTGGAGCATGCAAGCAAATTCTTTAGCAGCGACTTGCCCTAGCGGTACCGCGCGCGGATGGCGGATCTTGCGCGAAGGGTTTGATTCGCGGCTGAGGCCGATCGCGTTTGACATGTGTACAGTGGGTGTTGCTCACTTGAGCGCAAGCTCCCTTCGCAGTTCCCTTCAAAAAAAAAAGAGAAAAAAAGCGTAAAGAAGTGTATCATAAATTTTTTGTAATGAAAGCATCGTGTACCTGCCAAATTGATCCTGACCTATTGCAGAAGTATTGACTCACAAATAAAAGCCGAGACGCTAAAACAGTGTCGAATAGCCGCAGTGAACTGTACTAATAACAAAACTGACAAACTTTGTTTCAAGTGCAACAAAACTGTATGTGACAAGTACACCGCCAAGGAGTTTTATATCATACGACATGACCTAGCGGTACCGCGCGCAGGTGACAAATTCTACGAGACCGGTTCGATTTACGGGTGGAGACCATCGCGTGTGACATACAGTATTTACACCGGAAGACTGCTGGCTGGAAGAGCACGGTTTTCTTTTCGGTCACCCTAAACCACTGTCGAATTTTAGGTGCACAATATTTTGATAATAACTGCATTTCTTATCATTTTTTGAATGGGTTTTATGTGCAGCAACTTATATTTTGGAACAATTTTCAAATTTGTGTCCAGCTTCTGCCTTTTTTTCAAATATAACTGCTTTTTGAAGACTGAGTTACGTGAACTGAGTATTTTTCCAATACTTCAATTGCAGCCACCCCTAGCATATACTCGTAAAAACGCAAATCAAAAGTAGCGGTCGAAATGACGGCTGCTGGCCGTTGAGGTCTTGCCGCTGCTCCGGCCGTTCTAGGGTTAGCTTTTTTGCGGTAATTTGCACACAATTCCTTTGTTTTGATGAGCTTCAATATAGGCTTACGTAAATAATTTTGCCGTTAAGCACATAAAAATTGGGAATGTTTGAGAAGCTTCGGTATTTTTTTGCTTTTCAGTTTCTTTGGAGCTCTCTTTATTGTAGAAGACTATTGTTTGGACCAAGCAAATATTTTCTAGTCTAAATGACAGTTTTGGGGAAGACCTTTTACATCATAATCCATGCATAATAGCAGTTCTTTGTTTGAGCTTTGACATTTTTGTTTGCTTTGTTAGTAACTATAAAGAATAGTGTTTGGAGCAGAGAACGGGAGTTTATTTCCAAGCGAAAAAAATTTAAGGCGCTCGGTTTTGAGTTTAAGCATGCATATGTGGTAGGTAGCACTAATACTGTAATTTTATCAAGTAAGCCTATAGGCTGATAATACTAGAGCTCGGTCGAATATTGTTTATACTTGGTCGAGTCCAAGTAACGAAAATATAGTAAGTATAAGCAGTATTGAGGGTTGAGGGGGATGTGGGATGGCAGGGGGATGCCATACCCCCTAAAAGCAACACCATTACCCCATAAAAAGTTTCAACGTAAACCATCCCCCTATAAAGAGCGATCACCTCTCCTCTACGTCTGCGTGAAAAGCTTGCACCACCTAGGCTTACCATACGTCCTGCTGCAGTGTTTAACAAAAAATAATTTGTCCACATTGGGTGTTGCAACCATGATCACTCCTGTATTCTGTTAACTCCTTTTCTCCTACTGCTAGCCATAACGTTAATCGTTTTGTTATCTTTTCCCTTTTCCTGTACCGCGTTATATTTCCTTAATCTTATGTGTTCATTTATGGTGTTGACGGTGCGGGAATAAAAGACATGCTACTATGCTACTGCATCTACGGACGTGATAACCTTTTTTTTTGTTCTTTACCCGATTTCGGGCCGAAAATTGAACATTTTCGGACGTGATGGCTTTTTTTTTTGCTTTTCACTTAATTTTGGTGATGATCTTTAAAGAACCTGTCCTTCATTGCGCAGTCTGCATCAGTAAAAATATGATCGCCCCAGCACCATACCCCCACAAGTGTTTTTATAACTCGAGCATTGAGTATAGGCTTAATACTCGAACCCCATTCGGCATATTAAGTAGGCCTACCTACATGTAGTTCTTGGACAGCTTAAGAATTTTGTTCGATGGTTGAATCACTTGTCTCGAAACTATGTGTTGGTGCGTAGCAAATAATTATAAACATACGGATTTTTTGTTTATTTGCAATAGACCTTCCGATAGTAGTGGTAACAATAACAAGTCAGATGTAGAAAACCAAGATACCGAAGAGGTAACGCAACTCCTGGAAGTTACATTGCTTTCCGTGCGTTCTGCTTGCAAATAAACAAAATCGCAGGCACAACTTCTTTCTACCAAATTCTGATTATTGTTCATAATTCCTCAGCTGAAAGTTTGAGCGTTAATTGCTTTTTTGTACGGTGTTTGCATTTTCGTGTAAACTTTCCTGAGAAAATTCAGGCACAAGAGTCGCAACTACAGAAGCTTTGATTGCGGAGGGGGTTCAGTCTGTTTTTTTTTTTTTTTCGAAATTTTATTTTGGTCATTTGACCGATTTTAGCTTAGCTTGAGCAACTTCTTTCAGTCATTTCGATTTTTTTTTTTCGGTCATGTTCTAACTTGAGCTCAAAAACCATATTTTCAGCTTTTTTGTGAACTATGAAATTTATTAAAGTTTTGAAACAAGATACGCACAACCACTGAAATTGGAAATTCGAAAGCATGGTGTGGTACAAACAAATCATTAAATTAGTTACGTTAGAAACTGAGCAACGGATTGAAGACACCTTTATGGGGCGCCGTGTGTAAAGCTACGCAATATAAAATTTTGCATCATTTTTTGGTTAATTTTGGTAAATTACATGCAATATCATATATTGTTGCAATTTATCTGCATTGCTGCAATTTGTGTAAATTGTTGCAATTTATCTATATTGCAAAAAAAATTTTAAATCGTCTTTTAATTGCCATGGTGATATGTTAACTAAAACAGTCAGTGTTGCCCTTTCCCTTTTTCCATGAACTCATGTAGTGTACTGACTGTGCAGTGTGCGCTTGTTGGTATGGCTGAAACATTTTGAAGTAAAGTGGTTTGGAGTTTGATTGATAAAATACTGTTATGATTGGTAGATACAATTACAAACATATGCAAAAATATTGACGTATACGGTACGCAAGTTATGAGTAAGCTACCAGTACCCATGCAAGTATCGGTACCAGCCATGTAGCAGTTGCAGGGTATGGAAAGTTGTCACACTAGATAGTCAGACTCCCACGTGGCTTTGTGCTTGTTATTCTTTTAGGTAACTTAATAAAATTAGTAATTTTGGTTTACCCAACCCATTCATCAGTAACTTGTTTCAGTGGCAGCAAAAAAGTATGGGTACTGTTAAGCTACTGGTACCGGTATCCTTTGGAATACCAGCAGCTAGACTAGACTAGACTACCGGTATGGGGGTAACAACTAGTATCAGCTCCCAGGTCCAGTTGGGTTAGGTTAGGATTAGGCTCAGTTAGGGTTAGATTTAGTTGGGGTTCGTTTAGTAACAAAATATTGGTGTCTGAAAAATCTTGTTTTAAGGTACAGTACCAGCTAACCCGACTTTAGGCCTAGTCTAGCCACCTCAACCTATGTTTTTGTGACATACTACTATCTCGTTGCTAATGCAGAATGGCTTATGCTGTAAGGCTGAAACATGTCAGATTACAGTAACTTCTGTGATCTGTCCACAGAAAGCAGGTAGGCTACATCCTGACATCAGCAGATCAGCACACCGATACACCAGTAGTCACTGACATACGGTAAACTGTAAAATTAAAAATGTCAAACGGGTCTACCTACACCGATATTTTGTAACTGAATAAACCCTAACTAAATTGCATATGTCCGCAATTGTAACTACCAATCATAACAGTATTTTATCAATCAAACTCCAAACCACTTTATTTCAAAATGTTTCAGCCAAACCAATAAGCGCACACTGCACAGTCAGTACAACAGCGCCTCAGGCTAGTACACTACATGAGTTCATGGAAAAAGGGAAAGGGCAACACTGACTGTTTTAGTTAGCATATCACCATGGCAATTAAAAGGCGATTTAAAGTTTTTTTTGCAATATAGATAAATTGCAACAATTTACACAAATTGCAGCAATATAGATAAATTGCTATAATTTAACACATATTGCAGCAATATAGATAAATTGCAACAATATATGATATTGCATGTAATTTAACCAAAATTAACCAAAAAAATGATGCAAAATTTTATATTGCGTAGCTTTACACACGGAGCCCCATAGGCTGCTCAAACAACATGCGCAGAAAACCTGACGCGCAGGATTACAAGACCACGCAAAACAGGCCACCATACGAGCGATCATTACCGGGCTTTAGTCTGTTAACGACGACGAAAAGTTCTACTTGCGTAACTGAATTTCAGTTTTACCGTCATATCTTCCAGGGCGTTCTTTCTTTCAAGTAGTATTTTTGTCACACTTTAGCGTAAAGGTTGAGCCAGGGTCGGCGCCAAAGAGGGGCCAAGGGGGTCTGGCCCCCAAATCGACATGCTTCCCCGCCAATCAACAAACTTACTTTTTTGAAAACAGTGGCTTTTGTGCTTAATTTTAAACTTTGGCCCCTCTAAATCGACTGCTCTGGCGCCGGCTCTGGGTTGAGCAAATGGGTGCCGCACCCGGTTGGACATGTCCATGGACATGGGACCAGCAATCACTGGTATTTAGCCTATGTTGAAGACTAAGGCACATATGGACCTAATAAGATCACTTGGGACAAACAAATGCATAGTGGTTTCTTAGCAGCTGACATAAACCTATTTCTACACAAAAACTTACTCGTCTGAAAGCCAGTCAAAAACTTACACGAATCGTTTCTTTTTCTGAAACAACAAATGGTTTCTTTTTTTGAAACATTAAAGATGTAGACTAGAGATTTTTCCAAAATTTAAGATAAGGGCAGTAGACTAGCCTAAATTAGTCGATTCTCTGCAGAATCAGTCATTGTAATAAGCAGTTACATAATATGTTTGGCTGCGACAGCCAGTCTTGAGAATAATTTCATGAAAAAATTCTGGACCGCAGCGAAGAACAAACCCTTGAAAAACACTGCTGTCGTTTTTTTCAGCAAATTTCCCATTCCTGTTGCCTTGGAATAGAAGCAATTGAAACTACAAAAAAAGCGCATGGTCTTCCTACTTTGGCTGCTTCTCGCGCACCTCCTCTATTGTTTCCAAGTCTGCTGACTGTCAATGTTCTTTTTCTTGACTTCTTCACCCCAATCTTCCGCTTCAAGACTTCCACCTGCTAATTGTTTTACCCAAACTGAGTTTTGATACAGTTGTAAAGCGCACGCTCTCGGTGCGGGAGGTCTGGGGTTCGATTTCCGGACCGGTCAAATCGGCACAGTGTCGCCAACGGCTCGCCACCGCTGCGACGTTTCTTCGGAGCTGTGTAGCCAAGGCGCTAAGCCGCGGAGATGGGCCCCGCTGCTCGTTACACGCTTCGGCTTCACACCACGAGTATAATGAAGATTTGATTTGAGTTTTGATACTTGTGACACATCTTTTTTCTTGCCTTTCCCTCTTTAATCAATACATGCTGTCTGGCTTCTCCAGATTCTTTTCTGCTCCTTGCTCTCTTTATTCACGGAAATTTCTATTCACAAATGTAATTTCTAGCATTAAATCTTTGATTGTGACCCGTACATACTTACCATTCCACTTTTGCTGTAGAGACCATCCCAAAGTGTTTAGCCTTTTACCTATCCTATGAGGAATTCACTCCAAATCGTACGCTTAAATTATTTTTATTTTTGCTGAGATGGGAATTTAACCTCTAAGCATGCTAAGCATGCTTCGCGCCTACACAACGTTGGCTTCTAGCTACAGTTTTTCGTCCTGTCCTATCTTTCTCTTGAAACCCAATACTTTTTTATTTTTGGTCTTTCTCCTTCTGCTCTAAAGATCCTTCCTCTACCACAAATACACAATCAGTCTACTCAACCATTTCTATTTGACATACTGTAAATACGCTTAGTAATCACCAAGACCAAGGATAATTGGTCTGAATATCATCATTTACAACACTGCGTTTTAACTATCGCTGTCTTGATTTGCATCGAGATTGGACACCTTCTTTTTTGCTGTGGACCAACCGACGGTTAAGACACGAGATATGGACCATTGACGAATCGAACAGGATTGTAGAAAGTCGCCACTGGAGGCGGCGCAGAACTTCATCAGCAGCGACCGCATTTTAAAATGAAAGCATCGTACATTTTTTGCAAACAAAATCGGCAAAGTGGAAAGTCGAGAAAATGAGAAGACGGCAAAGATTAAGCTATCCACAAAATCCACTTTTCACAGAAATTCTTACTTTTAATGCGTTTCCTGCGACAGTTCAGCTAAAAGAGGTGACAAGTTTATTTTTAAAAGGAATGAAACCCATATCTGCTGAAATAAAATATAGAAATAGCACACAAATTACCGGCTTGTTTATCGGCGAAGCAGCTGCTTCTCCATCAGATAACTCAGATTTCTGGGGACAAGGGGGCGGTTGAGCAATGTCATTCTGAAAAGAAATTGGAAAATGACCAGTAAAAAGGGTGCTTGCCGATATCGATTAGTATATTATGTGCACCGGTCCATCATCAGCGTTTTTTTATCAATGACAGTTGCGGATTGTAAAATGGGATCCAGCTGAATTTAAAATCAAATCATTACAATTGTTTTAAACGTCTGCAGCACTCATTACTGAACCTGGGGTAAAATATTTTACAATCTATACTTATCAAAGCTCATTTCTTTCTTATCATCATTTCCTGTTCTTTAACGTGAAGACGCAGGTTAAACTGATGGCAATGTAGTAATCAATAACCCCAGCTTCAAACCTTCAGTGATCATGAAGCAGCTAGCTTTATGTCCGTCAAAAGAATCTATTTTTTACACCAACACTTCCGCCATGAGACCGGCCGTTAGCTCAGTTGCAAAGCGCACGCTATCGGTGCGGGAGGTCTGGGGTTCGATTCCCGGGCCGGTCAAATCGGCACAGTGTCGCCAACGACTCGCCACCGTTGCGACGTTTCTTCGGAGCTGTGTAGCCCAGGCGCTAAGCCGCGGAGATGGGCCCCGCAACTCGTTACACGCTTCGGCGTAATACGGCGAGTATAATGAAGATTTGATTTTTGACACTTACGCCATTACTTGTGGCAACTGACTCCGTGCATCCGCTTAGACACCAAAATAATGATCATTTTGACGACTTTTTCGCTTTCTAGAACACAATTTTATCGTTGTAAGTTAGAAATAAGCTAAGCGCGTATTATTGTCTGATTCTCACCTTTGCCTTTTCTTTCCTACTTGAATTTGAAGACTCACAAAGTTGGAAGGACGGTAAAGAAGACGATGGTGGTGACAACGCATGTTCGTCTATCGTCTTGGTATGTTCGATTAGGTCATTTATGGGACGTTTTTTGCATTGAAGCCTGGAACGGAACAAACGATCATTAAAAGCGGAGTAGAGCTGTATAATAATTAACAACAAAAATAACTCTGGCTTACTTGTTGGGTGTTTCCAACAGCACTGGCTTGTTTGGCTTGGCGGAACTGACGCCCCACGACAAGAAGAGTGTGCGGCATCCATTAATCGTCGGCTCGCTAGAGTGTCGCCCATTGAACAGGAGAGCAAAATTCTAAAGATTGGGCGCCAATCCACCCAACCCTTGTCTGCGATGCGCTGGAACATCAAAATAATCTAACGTTTCACGCGACTCTTATTACATAACACTATGTGTTTGCTATTCAGTTGCATATTTATTCTCCTATCACGAGAAAACGATCAAAGCGCCATAACAAGCCCGCTTTGGTGTTACCGGTTAACTTTCTATCTCTTTAGGATGGGGGAATCCCGCCAAGTGTTTTTCGAATGGCACAAATAAATTTGCCGGCTTGTTCGCCGCACTGTTCCTTTAATGCTGAGCTTGAAACAAGAAAGCTGTAAATAGCAATTTTATAGACATGTTTGGTGTTGCCCGACTCGGAATCAATTCAAACTCAACAGCTCCAGAGGCAGATGCTTTCACCACCCGCCCGTCCAGCTTGGCTGTGGAAATGGGACCATTGAATCACATGCCACTCGAAACGGTTTAGCTCACGGGTTCTCAAATGATTGGACTCTTTATTGTACTGATTGTTTTTAAGCCTGTGGTCTGACTGGGCAGGACTTCTTTTGGTAGATTTTTTTGCCTGTCAGGTCTTCTGTGGTTGTCTTTGTCGAAACAGTTCTATAGTCCTCAGTGTACTATAGTTCCCTTTAACTCCCTTATTTATTTATTTATTTTTTGTCGAGCTGCTTGGAGGTCGAATAACCATGGTACTGTAGACCAGTGGTTTTCAACCTGGGGTCCGCGGACCCCCAAGTGGTCCGCGAATGACTTTAAGGGGGCCGCTAGGTCTAAAGGGTCCGCAAGGGGTCCTCCAAAGTGTTGAAAATTTCATCAAAAATAGGGCAGTTTATTGAAGTACCGGGGTTTAATAATATTAATGCATTTCAAATAATGATCTTTTTCAGAACGATATGAGAATATGAAATAGGCACCGGTAGTTCTAGGGCCCAAGCAACTTCTTTCGACCTTTTTTGGTAAGACTGAATCATTGAAACTCTGCAAACTCACGCATAAGGAGGCACTGCTTAATTTGCAACCAACAGTTGGAGCTGAAACTTTCTTACTTAGGAATGGTTATCGGCATGTCAAATTCTGGATAGAAAAACGATAGATAAATGCTTCCACACTTGGAGCTATTGCCTGCAATGATACAATTTTGCCTTTCACAAAACCATGCCTAGTTGAAAATGCTTCCAGTGCTTCCACACATTAAAACAAAAGCGAAAAATCGTTTGTTACTGCATAATAATTGACGCCTTGCATTCACAAATTTTGATCCAGATATCAAATTCATTGTGCCAAAATTTGCATAGCTAAGGTTAGGCGTCGTCAATCTGCGGCCCGGATCCAGCCAGTCAGTCAAAATTTTTCGGCACGTGGCCTCCTCAAAATTTTTACGCTAAATCGCCCGCAGAAACATTTGAAGTGTTAGTAAATTCTAATATTTATCTTTTCCTCACTGCAATGCAACAAAATCCGCATAACTACGAAGTTAGGCTACACGAGCTTTGCAATACAGTAGCCTACTCCACTTTTTCAAACTTGTTTATAAACTCCTGATGCTACTAATAATATGTGTGAAATATACCAGTAGTGACGTGAAACGATCTGAACGTGATTTAAGAAGGTCAAGCACTGAATACAATCTTTTGCCGCTAGTAATAAGTGTTTGATTTAAGAAAAAACACCCTCGTTACGCTTGAAGTGCTGGTACTGCAGAGAGACTGGGATGTTTTTTTTGGCAAAGGCTTTCTGCAAAACATCCAGCTAGTGCGTGCGCCTTCTGTCTCCATGCGCAGTTATGTGGGTACCAAACTCGTGTTAGACTTTCGCATCAAAAAGATTATACGCGCATCAGGGCTGCAAACTCGATCGATTTTTAACCGAATTCAAGTTCGAGTTTAAGAGATATTTGCAAGTCCGAGTTCGAGTTCTAAGAATTTTATTTTTCGAGTTCGGCTAGTTCGAGTTCGGCGAGTTCAAGTTCGAGTTCGCAGCCCTGGACTTTGTAGGTCGCAATGGCATGAACAAATAAACGACATGCAGCTTTTCTATTGGTAAAATCATAACTTCAATTTACACCAATTGTGACTACTTGAACAACAAACTATATTTCGTAGTGATCTTTTATTTCTTTTCAACAATTTAACTATCTTTTTAATGAACTCGAACAGTCTTATGCGAGTTCAAGTTCGAGTTCAGAAAAAATATTTTTTCAAGTTCAAGTTCGAGTTTGGCAAAATGATCGAGTTCTTTCGAGTTCGAGTTCGCAGCCCTGACGCGCATCTACTCTACAGCGTCTCGGCACCAAGCTCTATTCTAGAATAGCTACACCAACAGCCTGCAGATCAAGAAGCTCAGAGACGCAATTATTTACAGGCAGCGCTGTCAATGTTAATGGAGTTTCCGAGATAAATTTGTAATTATGAGTAAATAAACAATTTGGTAAAAGAAAGCGAGGAAGGTCAAAGAGAAGATGGATGGGTTTGGTGAGAGAAGACATGGAGATGGTTGGAGCAAGAGAGAGAGAGACGAAGTTGACCGAAGGAGAAGACTTTCGCGGTGAGGCGACCTCAAATAGGGAAAAGCCGAAAGAAGAAAAAGAATGAGTAAATAAGCAATATTGGTCCTTCCCCAAAATACAACTTGTTATCAAAGCCAACGCCAAAAATTGAGCTGTTTTTGCGTGAGCAGCGAGTCGTGTTTTGTGCAGTTGGGATTTTTACTTGAAAAAATAAGTGCCGCCCATCATATCCTCAAATGGATAGCTTTTGGCAAGCGGTAACAAAAAGGCATCCCTGGTGAAGGTAGCCTTTGATTTTTACTCACATTACTTTCAATAACAATTCTAAAATCGTGTGTATTTGTGTTAATTTGTATGGGGTCCGCAACAACAAATAGCTTAACTTAGGAGTCCGGGACTTGAAAAAGGTTGAAAACCACTGCTGTAGACCACCCACTGTTATGTTTCCTACCTTGCGCTATAACATAGCGGTGTTGGTAGCTGCGATGCTTCTGTTGCCTTTTTGTCTGACCGTCGTTTTTTATCGCCTTTAGTTTATTCTTTTGTTTTTTTCGACATCTCTGCTCCCGACCTGGGTGTTGCAACCATGCCCACTCCTGTATTCTGTTAACTCCTCTTCTCCTACCTGCATGCTATAACGTTAATCGTTTTGTTGCTTCTTCCCTTTTCCTGTGCCGCATTATATTTCCTTACTCTTATCGTATTCATTTATTGTGTTGACGTGTGCGGAAATAAAAGACACTATTACTACTACTAATTATTACATCAGGGAGTTTGAAACGACGAAGAGGATTCCAATGAAGGTAAAGTATAATATTTGCTGCTTAGTTTCGCGCCTATTCGTTCTGTTGCTAGTTCGTTCTACTCCTAAGCATATTTTGTCCTTTTTCCAATTTGTTTATTTGCCCTGGAATTGGTCCAATTCGTCCGACAACAGACTCTGCCACGCGGAGAGCGCCTTTGCCTCTAAAGTATTGGAATCCGGTTCGAATCTTCTTCGGGTCTACCTAACTAACCACATTACATGGTCGCGTTTTCGCTTCTGGGGCGCCCGACCCTGTTGCGTGCATAGCCCCGGTTCGATTTCTGGGCCGGTACAAGCCAGCGCTTGGTCGTGCGAAGAGTGTTTGCTTCGGCAGCGCAGGACTCTGTCACGTGGATAGCGCGTTGTTGCTTTTATTATTGGACTCGTGTTCGATGCTTAGACGAGTTAAACTCAAACGTTACGACGGTGTGTATCCGCATTCAAGTGGTTGAGTTTTGGAATCGATTCCGCGACGGATAGGTCATAAGACGAATTCTAACCAATCTGTCCACGGCCTGGATAGAGCATTAGTGTAATGATCGATGGCCCCGGGTTAGATTCTCAGACGAGTTTAACCTTAACCAATTACAGTCCACATGGACGTGTGGATAACCGTTCTTTTCTGGAATAGTAGATTATGAGTTCGATTCATTGAATGGTTAAACAACCGATTGAATGGCAGAGTGGATGCGATTCGATTCTCAGGAACGATTCGAAAAGTCAATAACGAGCCGACCCGCTGACATTACAACACACCGAAAGTCGCCATCTGTCCGGTAGGTCTGGAGTTTGTCCCCTGAGCTGGTCAGATCGAACATAGTGTCGCCAACGGCCAACTGTTGCGACGTTTCTTCGGAGTTTGGACGTGTGTTGCCCAGGCGCTAACTTAAGGAGATGGACCGCGCCACTCATTACACACTTCGGTGTAATACGGCGAGTATAATGAAGATTTGTTTTTTTTTAAGATAATTACAAATGGTAAAACCTGTAGGTTACGCAATAGCCATTCAAATATCAACACACGGCAACGTTTCTTCATAAAAAGACCAACGTTTTGAAATGCCGGTCTGTGAAACCTGAAGGTTTCGGTTTTATAACGTCTTTTCCAGGTAAGCTTTCACAGCAGCGATATATGATAAAGCAGTGTTATATCTAATGAAACTTCCTCTTAACTTTGCAAAAGAAAAACCAGGACATAAAAAGGCCTCATTTTTGGCAGATGTTCAAAAATTAACATACAACGTTTTTGACGCACTCTTCTGGTTGAGAATCGGTTGCATAAGGGCTTCAGTGTTACCAGATTTTGAAAAACATGACGAAAAGTCTCCAAAAACTTGCTAAAATGACTTGCTGAAACAACAAATGCTTCTATCAAGAACTAACTACGTTTCTGCTTACCAAATGCTCAAACCAACTTTTTATTAAAATTCTTCTAACCTCAACAACCTGCTTCTCGCTAAGTGCGGTCTTTAGGAGGTACCTTATTCTAATAGAATATATAAAGACACCTCCTTAACGCGAAACTGGCTGTTGAGGTTAAAAGATTTGCACTAAAAAGTTGATCTGAGCGTTTTATTGTTGGCTCTGGCTAAGTCATCAAGCTTTCTGCTGTTCCGACCACAGATCGCTGATACAATACGTTTCTACTAAATAACTTAACAAAGCCTAAAATCAAAAAGAAAACGCCATTATAGCGCTACGTTTGTATCGACGAATCTAAATGCCACATTGCTGCCTTTGCAATAAATAGCAACAAATCCCAAGAGCATATAAAAACCCACTTCTTCCAACTAGAATAACATAGCTTTTTTCTTGTAATGTAAAACATCTACTCAAAGATTTTAACAATTAACAGTATTCAAACACAAGTCATTTTAAACTGCTAAAAAAAAACAAATTTGCTTGAGCTTGATCTCATATTTTTCATCAATCAAGCCTTCTGAATCTAAAAATCGGCAAAGTAAAATTTCATTGTGATAACTGAAGCAGTTACAGTAGAGCGAAGGTTGCTTTCACCACCAACACCTCGAGAAGCATAAACACGAGGTTCGAGCCCAGGTTTTACATGCCTTTTAGGTAGGGGGTCAGTTAAGGTACCGGTATAATAAGTTGTAGTAGAAGGTTTACATATTTGATCAGAAGTAACAAATGGTTTCATATGAATTGCGCTGTCCTCACGTTGCAAACCAAAACGAGGTGGAACAGCCTTCAAAGCGCAAGAAGGATGTCCATCTGTCCCACAGCTTAAGCAGAGATGGCCACCCACGTGATTATACTACAACTAGCTTCTAAGAGGTCCCTGCTTTGTGATTGCATTCTTGAAACAATAAATTTTCTAATCCGAAGACTATAAAGCGAAAACACGCCCCCCCAAAAATATTACTGCTTGCTATTTATATCCTGCTGAAAATTTTCACCCTACCTTAAAAATTATTTAGGTAAAATCTCACAAAATTCAGCAAATTTCCACAACAATTTCAGACATGTTGCTGCACCATGTGCTGATTCAAAACTGACGAAGTCAATTTCACGTAGCATGTAAAACTAAGAAAATAGCAGCTGATGGCCATCTACCCTCGACGGCCATCTCTCCCGGAATTACCCTGAAGATGTGTATTTTAACACTAGAACGGTCGGAGAAACGGCAAGCCCTCAACGATTAACAGCGGTCATTTTGACCGCTATTTTCGATTTGCGTTTTTACTAGTATATGCTAGGTGTGGTTGCAATTAAAATGTCGGATAAATACTCGGTTCACTTAACTCAATCTTCAAAAAGCAGTTGTATTGGAAAAAAAGACAAAAACTGAACATAAATTTGAAAATTGTTCCACAATATAAATTACTGCGCGTAAAACCCATTCAAAAAATAGTAAGAAATGCGGTTATTTTTAAAATATTGTTAACTGAAAATTTAACAGTGCTTTAGGGTGACTGCGAAGAGACTTATGCTCCTCCAGATGCTCCTCCAGTCAGCAACCATCCTGTGGAAATATGTCAAACGCGATGCACGATGTTTTTCATCCGTAAATCGAACCCGTCGCGTAGAATTTTGTCACCTGCGCGAGGTACCGCTAGGCCATGTTGCATGATATAAAACTCTGCGACGGTGCATTTGTCACATACAGTTTTGTTGCACTTGAAACAAAGTTTGCCGGTTTTGTTATTGGTGCCGCTCACTGCTACTTGACACTGTTTTAGCGTCTCGGCTTTTATTTGTGAGTCAATAATCGATACTTCAAATTGTGGAACCCCAACAGGTTAGCATTAATTGAGCAGGTTCACGATGCTTTCATTACAAAAAAATTATGATGCACTTGTTTAGGCATTTTTTCTCTCCTTTTTTTTGAAGGGAACTGCGAAGGGAACTTGCGTTCAAGTGAGCAGCACCCGGTGTACACATGTCAACTGCGATCAACCCCAGCCGCGAATTGAACCAGTCACGCAAGATCCGTCATCCGCGCGCGGTACCGCTCTAAACCCAGTCGCTTCTGAAGAATTATGCATGTACGCTCCACGCTGCATTTTCTACCAAAAGAAGTGCGCAGGGTGCTCTTTGGGTAGGATACCTGTCTATATTATTGGCTAAATACTAATGGTTCTATTCAAGTAAGTAGGGCTTAGTGGGAATTCAGCTTTCGGCGCCGACAGCCCACGGAGCTGAATGCTCATGAAAGTCCGTATTTGTCACGGAAATATTGCATTGCAGCTCGTTTCTGTTTCACAAATTCCTTCGTAACCAAAAGTTCTACATATTTACAGTGGAAACTGAAAAACTTGTTATAACTGGTTTTTGAGTTGAACCTATCTTCCAGGTAACAATACGATGTCACAAACAAAACTCATCAAAAAAATCATATCTTATTATACTCTTGGTTCTATATGCCGAAGCGTGTAACGAGGGCTGGGGCTCCTCGGCTGAGCGCCTGGGCAACACAGCTTCGAACTCCAAAAATATATCTTATTAGTGGCGAGTCACTGGCGACGCTGTGTCCGATTCAACCGGCTTAAGGAACGAACCCCAGACCTCCCGTAGCGACAGCAATGTCGTTGCAACTGAGGTAATCGGCGGGTAAAATATATTCGTCTGAAAGTAGAACGGAAATGGTCTTACAATACAAAGTATCGCATAAAGTTCGGAACAATGTTTTTTCTATAGCGGTCAAAATGAGCGCTAATGGTCGTTAAAGGTGAAACATCTTCTAAAATATTCGTAGAAGAAATTTTCGGCTTGATACTCAGCATCAGAGTTTCTGCCTGCTGCCTAGGAAAAGTCAAGAAAGTTTACACCAATGCGAGTATTGTACGAAACAATATCCCACCTTGAAATTGGAAAACGGTCAAAATGACCGCACCGGCCGTTCTAGTGTTAAAGCGTAATTTAAAAATTCAACAGTAAATGTTGCCGGCTGATAATATTATACAATCGATGTGGTCCGCTGAGCTTGTCAATCACAGCCCTTGCACCGCAACCACAGGATCAACAAAAGTGGAAAGGAATAAGACAGTCAGAAGTAATTAATTGTTAAACTTAAAATATGAAAACACTGACATCGTGCGGTGGAACTCGTCTCCGTCGTTACTTCTGTAATGGTTTAAGATCGAGAGTTTAAATCGACGGAGCATGGTTGGACTCGGACCGCATTTGGGTTCGGGCTGTGATTTTCAAATGATTTTGGGCTTTTTTCGGGCTGATATTTACCATGTTAAAGCAAAATATTTTTATCTTTTTTTTCAAATATTTTTGCTGTATTTTTTATCTGAATCTGTATTCTGTAGCAAGCACTCGTTTGGATTCCTTTTTTTATTTTGCAATAATGGCAGAATATTGACGCAGCTAAAGAGCATTGCGTTTTGGTAACATTATTTCAGGCCGAATTCGGGCTTTTGACTCTTTCGTCGGGTTCGGGCCGAGAAAAACCCTCCCGCGTCCAATTCTGCTACGGAGAGAGTTTCAATAAGGGTAAAGTATAACATTTTCTCTTAAGTTCTCGCGCCTGTTCGTTCTGTTTCAAGCCGGCGGCAGAGCAGTCAACTTAGGGGGGTCAAGCGTTTATTGGGGGGGGGGCAAAGTTTGAAATTAAGCAAAGCTGCTGTTTTCAAAAGAGGAAGCTTGTTGAATGGGGGGCAGGCATGTCGATTGGAGGGGCAGCCTCCCCTGGCCACCCCGTGGCGCTGGTCCCGGTTCGCATTTTTATGTAATGTACCCAGCACCAGCAGAACCTTGCTTTTTTCCGACAAAGCGTGGGTTTATAAACACCATTTTGTGCCAGATTGCAACAACTGTTCTTTGGTGCAGTGGCTTGGGGCACCACGTAGTCAGGGAAGAGCTGCACTAGTTTTGGGTTCGATTCTTGTCGCGGCTTCACTTGTGACATGTTTTCAACAATCGGGTTCGTCAAGATAATAGAATAAAATAAGAAGGTTGGTTCTGTTGGTGTTAGGTACATGACATATATATGCCCCCGGTTCTGTTGCTGGTTCGTCCTTTGCTCATTTTGTTCTCTTGCCAATTTGTTTATCTGTCCGGGAATTGGTCCAATTCGTCCGTTAACAGGCTCTGCTACGTGGATAGCGCCTTCGCCTTTGAACTTTTGCAATCCGATTCGAATCTTCTACGGGTCTACTCTGACCAACCACGTCACATGGTCGCGTTTTTCGCTTCTGGAGCGCCCGACCCTGTTGCGTGCATAGCCCCGGTTCGATTCCTGGACGGGTACAAGCCAATGCATGGTCGTGCGAAGAGTGTTTGCTTCGGCAGCGCAGGACTCTGCCACGTGGACAGCGCGTTGTTGCGTTTATTATTGGACTCCGGTTCGATGCTCAGACGAGTTAAACCCTGACGTTACGACGGTGTGTATCCGCATTCAAGTGGTTGAGTTTTGGAATCGATTCCGCGACGGGTAGATCATAAGACAAACTCTAACCGATCTGTCCGCGGCGTGGATAGAGCATATTAGCTTTTAGATCGATGGCCTCAAGGTAGATTCTTAGACAAGTTCAACCCTAACCAGTTATATCCACATGGACGTGTGTACAACCATTTTTCTCTGGAAAAGCTCCTTTTACCAAAGTTCCTTTCAAATACCTAGACCTCCCCCTGATTAAATGGCGGTGGGTTCGTAATTGCGTCAACTACTCAGCTCAGTGATTCCCAACCTTATTTAGTTCTTTTTACAACTTGAAGAAGTTTACAAACTGCCAACACTTTCAACACATGACGTATGCTATATTAGCCAAGTATCACTCCAAATAACAACAAGTTCAAAACAAAATACAAACGTGACAAACAGGCTATATAATTCTGATCACGGGTGCTGCAGACTCGAGTTCGATTCCAGGGTCGGTTAAGTATGACGAAATGCTGCCAGCGGTTAACTTATCACATGAATATTTTGATGCTTATTGGCAAACATCCAACCCGTGACACTCAGCTGCAAAATATAAGAAAATTTACAAGCTTTTCTATTTTTGTTTGGTTTTTGTTTTAATGAAATTTCAGCAACAATAATAAAACAACTAACAAAATTACACGATATGTACAGTGTAATGAGCAACTTTTTTGTTCTTGAGAAAAACTTCGAAAAATGTTAAATTTGTTTCTATTTTTTTTTATTCAATCAAACTCAACTCCGATATGACGTAATCAACTTGTAAATCGCAAAAACTGACAAATGATTAAACTTTCCTCCCACCAATTCAATCTAAAATAAGTTTTAAAAAATTGATAAATATCGATCACCACCAATATATAAAACAACACATAATGGTGAACGTATTTTTTTGATTTCTTGTTTCGTTGTGAACAGAGAAATGCTTTCAATAATTGCATCGATCCGAGTTACAGCACATGAAGCATCGACCACTCTGCAACACAAACAGATTAAGTTCGAACAATTATGAAGAATTTTGTTTTGTAAACACATTTGATTATAAAATGCTGACGTAATTCATTGAACTGTATTAACAACATCTTGAAGTAAACAAGAAATATATCGTAATAAAAAATCACTTATGACTATTTTGAAACAGAGTGACGCGGCATCGAACCAGCTACCTTATTCATTCAATTATAATCCAAATCATTAGGCATATCATAAATAATTATTAAAACGCTCAAAACAAGGTTTTGGATTATAACGCAACTAACGTTATAGAGATATAGATTGGAGACATTTTATCAAAATATCTTATTATGAATTTTGGTTCACATTTTTGGAGTTTTTTGTTTGAAATTTGAACTTTGATGCTTTGAAAACACACGAATTTGTTCGGCGCAATACTTGAGAAACAAATTTCCTTGCAGTACATGCAGCAGAACATAATCCGCTCGACATTAAAGATTATAGTGGCGATCGTGCACAGAAATCACTCGAGCCAGGTTATTAAGAGCTAGAAAATAACATCCGTAGTTGCATATTTACAGCTTAGCACCGAGCACTATTCAGTGAAGTATTACAGGTCTAATTCAAGCTGATTTGTGAGCTCGGTTTGGTTTTCTGACAAAAAATCAAGTCCTTCAAAACCAAGTTGTCAACAACAATGGAAAATCAGGTAACTATAAATCAAACGAAGAATCTCAAGTTCCTTTAATAAACAACCATGGTATAGCGGGCGTTCTTATTAAGTCTGCGCAAATACAAATTAGAAAATGTGGATTTAAAGCATCAACGATTGTACGTGTATATTGTACACTGCATGGCTTCTGGGCCGTATGCCCTGACGTAGTGCTTCCCGGCCCGCAGTTCGCCTCCTTACCGGAAAAATCTCTCGCGGTTCAATGCCTAGTGCATTGACGAGACCTGAATAGGTCGAAACAGCGCTTGCTGCTGGCAGTTATGGAAACATAATAATAATGCATTTAGTCTCATATCACTTGGACATTCAAGACTTCTCCACCTAGGTGTAGAGAAAACTGAAACAATAATATTTACAAAGCAAAAATAAGAAAGAAATAAAACAAGCAATAAAGTTTACAGATTTTGAGACTTAAATAGCTTAAAAGTTTCTGTCCAAAGCCATTTGGCAAAACTGATTCAGATCGACTTCTAGAAAGTCTAGCACATTTGTCACAAGAGTATTGAGTTTGCGACCTCTCCTGGTGTTGGGATTTTTTTCGAATGTCATTCGTTTGGTAGTACAGTCATTTGATTTTCTAGCTATGTGAGCCAGAAAGTTGACCTGCTGGTTTCGTATGTATGTGGAGATATCTTCAGTTTGGCAAATTTGGTGCAATAGTTGATTGGATATTTTGTAATATATTGGATTATAGTTATTGGATATATTGGATATTTTGTAGATATATTGTAATATTTTGTAAGATATATATTTTGTAATATTTTGTAAGATATAGATATATTGTAATATTTTGTAGATATTTTGTAATATAGTTGATTGGATATATTGGATATTTTGTAGATATTTTGTAGATATTTTGTGGTTACAAATTTTGCCACGTAGATTCGGATACTAACGCTGGAGGAGTGGGTATATATGTTGATGAAGAAATAGAATTTGTTTGTGAAAATTTATACAGCTTTTCAAAAAATGGCCTTGAAAATTTATGGATTTCTATTAACACAAGTTTAACCCAAAATTTTGTTGTAGGGGTGGTTTATCGTCATCCTAACGCCAATGTTAAGGAATTTATTGATGAGTTTAATGATACCCTCGTAAAACTTAATTCAAAAAATGCCAATTGTATTGTTCTTGGCGATTTCAACATAAATATTTTGCAACAAGACATCGAACCTGCGGCTTCCTATATTAATATGTTACTCTCCAACGCTTTTTTTTCGCTTCTAGATAAATCTACGCGTATAACCGAGTCCTCATCCACTCTAATTGATCACGTTATAACTAACATTACAAAATGTAAAATTGTACCTGGTATTATTGATTACCAATTAACAGACCATTTGCCGACTTTTGTTACTATTAGCAATATTAAAAAACACTCACATAACACTACAAAGTTTTACCGAAACATGAAACAATTTGATTCAAATAAATTTTGTCAAGATTTACAAATATCATTGGAAGAGTATTTTTGTAGCTTACCCGAATTAGATTCGCTAAACTTTAACGATGTTTTTCACCACTTTTTAAATACAATAAAAACAGTAATAAATACACATGCACCACTTAAGCAATGCACACGAAAACAAAAAAGGTTACAACGTAAATCGTGGATATCTAAAGGTTTGTATGTATCCATACGAAAGAAGCAAAAATTGTATAAGACTCATTATTTACGCGGATCGAATAATCAAAAGGCGTATTACAAAAGATATGCAAATCTACTGACTAAACTAAAAACAGCAGCAAAAAAGCTATATTTTGAAAATCAGTTAAAATCTGTCACGAATAATCCTAAAGAAACTTGGAATATTTTACGAGAACTTTTGCCAAAGAAAAAATGTGACACAACACCATCCACATTAAAATTTGATGATGCAGATATTTCTGACAAAAATGAAATTGCTGGAATTTTTAACACTTTTTTTGCTAATGTCGGTCACAAAATTTCTGAGGACATTAATTCAACTAAGTCACACATTGACTACCTAAAGAATAGTGTCACATCTTCAATGGTTCTATCTCCTCCCACTCCTAACGAACTGGCTACTGAACTTAAAAGGTTAAATGCAAATAAATCCACTAGCGATAATAAAATACCAACAAAATTCTTGATTATTGCTGCAGACGTCTTATCACCTTATTTAGCATACCTTGTGGAGTATATGTTTACACAAGGTATCTTCCCCGACGAACTTAAAATAGCTAAAGTTATTCCTATATATAAAACCGGCTCTAACCAAACAGTTGAAAATTACAGACCGATTTCATTACTTTCGCCATTTTCAAAAGTCATTGAAAAATTAATAAAATCAAGATTAATTAGTTTTCTAAACAAAAATCAAATTCTGTATGAGAGACAAAGTGGCTTTCGTGAAAAACACACAACTATGTTTCCTCTAATTGATGTAGTTACGCAAAGTTTCGATAACATAAACGACAAACTATACACATGTGCTATTGCATTAGATATTAAAAAAGCTTTCGATTCGGTTAACCATTCAATATTGCTAAATAAATTGTCTCACTATGGCATACATGGAGTCTGTCATCAATTATTTGAAAGTTATTTAATTAACCGAAAGCAATATGTATGCATCAATGATGCAAACTCTCCAATGCAGGAAATAAAATCAGGAGTACCTCAGGGATCAGTATTGGGACCAATACTCTTCCTGTTATACATAAATGATCTCAGCAATGCATTATTATGCAAGCCACGTTTATTTGCAGATGATACACTATTGTTATATTCCTCTGATAATCTAAATCAATTAGAAGCTTTATGTAATAATGAACTTTTACTTGTTAAGCGTTGGATGGATGCTAATAAACTAAAAATAAATACAAGTAAATCGCAAGCAATTATTATCAATTACAAACTAAGATCTCCAAGATGCGATATTCAGTTGCGATATAACTCAAATCATATTCAATCTTCCGCAAAAATAAAATATCTTGGAGTCGTAATTGACCACAAACTAAGTTTTTTGCCACATATTCAAAATTTAGAAGCCAAAGTATCTAGAAATATCGGAATATTATTTAAACTTAATAAAGTTCTTCCCATTTCTGCATTAAAAACGCTGTATTACGCTTTGGTCCATCCACTTCTATTTTATGGGATAATTATCTGGGGATCTACCAATAATTCCTACCTCACTAAACTAAGGTCTCTTCAAAACAAGGCTTTAAAAGCAATTGGTCATCTTGGTTGGCGTACTTCTCCTAAACATCTTTATCGTAAATTCAAAATTCTGAAGTTAAACGATTTATACAAAATTGAGCTAAGCAAGTTTGTATATAGTTACATTAGCAAATATACTCCAAAATATTTTAATGACTATTTTATAGAATTTAAGAACGCCAATGTTCATAATACAAGATCATCTTCTCGTCAAAATTTAATATTACCTTTGTATGCAACTAATCGGGTACAAAAATCGATCAAATTTCAAGGAGCTAAGTTATGGAACTCTTTACCGTTCTCATTAAAACAATCATCTCGTCGTAAATTCCTCAAAACACATAAGGAGCTTATATTTCAAAATTATATATGATTTTCAGTAATAAAATTATCTATGCATCACATTCTATAAATTTTCAATTTAATTATTCATCTTAAAACCAAGTTTTGTAATAATCCTTGAGGATGAATATCTCAAATAATTAGCTATAAATTCATTTCATAAAGTATGTTCTTAAAGCTTTCACTCCATTCGAGCCTTTTTTCAAGTATTTGATTATTGCCTCGGGAATCGCTTGACTTGAAGACTTCGCGTCCCTTCGCGATTCCTTGTCAAATCACCTCTTTTCTTTTGTGCTCAATTTAAAAGTGTTCTTAAATTTGAACATTGTTTGATATCGCCTTAGTTGTGATGTTGACTAAATAAATTCAGTTGTTGTTGTTGTTGTTGTAGCGAAAGTCATTATTTTGTTGGTCAATTCGTCTAAAACCACCCCAGACCATTTTGCGTAGCATCAGCCGATAGCTTCTATTCAGTTTGTCAAGGTTTTCCTGTGTCACAGACCAGTATTGGCAACCATAGGTCATTCTGCTTCGCACGATCGAATTTAGAAAAATGATGCGTGTTTTCAGGTTGATGTGATGGTTGCGTAGTAGATATTTGTGTTGCTGGAAAGCAGAATTGCCAGAATTTATTCTATTATTTAGTTCTGACGGTCCAATTCCTGGATAATTGAAATCGATTTTGCATCCCAATTATTTAAAGGTTTTTACATTGTTAATCTTTGTGCCTCTAAAGGAACATATAGATTGGGGAAAGGTGCCTTCTTGTACCAGAAAGTTAATGATCATTGTTTCTGTTTTACTGCAATTGATCTGTAGGCCAAAACATTCAATAAAATGTATTTAAAAACGCCAAACATTGATTTCTGCCGACGACTTGGTGTATCAGTTAAAGCTACTTGTAGTTAATCATGAGATTAGTATTCAAATCCTGATTGCCAAAAATTCAGTCACAGCGACTCTGCTTGTTTATTTGCATCAGAAATGCGCAGGAACTAATGTTGGCTCGATTCGCGTTCAGTATTTCAATCAAACAGATTGTCTTACAAAAAAATCTCAGCTCAGCGATCTCTACTTTTCTGATGAAACTTTGCATTTAGTCCCGTAAATGCGGCAGAAATTTATGTTAATGAATTTGAAGTAATATCGACTAAAACCTCAAGCCTTGCTCTCACTCGATTGCACGATGTGAGTCTGATCCTGATGCATACTCGTGCGTGAAACATTTCTCATTTTCTGAACTTTTAAATCAAGCCGATTTTGTGACAGCATTTAACGACCCTTGTAAATACTTTGTGGGGGTTATACGGAGCCCCTGTTGGAGAGCGCTGATCCAATACAACACAATCTCCAACGCGCAAGGTTGAGATGAGAAATGTCTAAGCACACTGCTGCATGCAAACAAAAAGTTCTGTTTCTAATTCATGACTGCCACAATTGCGAGCTGGAGCTAGGAGGGATTTGAACGAATATTTTTTGTTCGGGAAACTCGTGGTAACTACCGGTTGGAAGTTGCATGAAAGTTTGGAAATAATTACTTGCAGCTGCACCTGCTTGACGTGAATGAGACTTAAGTGAAATATTTAGTTGTTTGTTTTTGTGGCGCCATGTACTAGTTTTTTATTGTTTTTGTAATGCAATAATATAAAAGTCACTTGGTAACAGTGGAAGGTTGAGGATAAACGACATATAGTAGACAGGAGCTGACAGAGTTGGAATATTACTTTTCCGCTTAGGATACGCTTGAATAATACAGTAATGTCAAGTAAGGTTCAGATTTATGAGAGGAGGGGGCTATATCCCACCAAACTATTCGGCGGATCCGGGAGAGTAAGGGGTCAAAACACCTTTAATTTCTTGTTATAAATCCTATTACATTGGTACTTGGATGCTTATAAAACGCATGAAACTGCCAAACAAGCACTTACTCTGTTCTCCACTTCTACCTCCCCCTAAAAAGATCTAGTTAAGCCCCTGAACCTGATCATTTCGACAATTATTGTCGTGGTTGCTGCAAAGGAGTTATACCGTGATAAAAAGCCGAGTATTGTGACAACTTGGCACACATTTATTTAACACATTGTCGCTTCTCACGTTCTTTGCAACTGCTGCATCAATGCAATCCACATAACTATCCCACGACGTGTGAGCTTTATTCTCCTCGCAAATCGACAGAGTAGCGCAAGTACGAACCTCCGTCCGCTTCCCATTCTCAACAATATATTCCTCTTGACAAGCTTCCTGAAACAAATCGAAATCAATGATTCAAGAAGTTATTAGATCTAAAACATAGATAGACGATTAACTATGTAGAACACATTCACACAACTGGCGCAGATGTTAATTGGAGAATTCCCATGTTTCTTCCATTATACTCGCGCTATTACGTCGAGTCGGAGCGGTAGCGAATCGGTGGCGACACTGCGTCGATTCAACCGACCCGGGAATCGAACCCGAGACCTTACGCCACATATAACTTACAGGGGGTTTGTTCCCCTAAATACGCTCATGATTATTTTACTTAAATAAACAGTCGAACATTGGCACAAGCGTGCAACGTCATTTGCTGATTGTTTCGTAATAATTGAAATAAATTAACAATTTCAAACTTACACCGTTCGCCACGTCACAATCCACCCCAGTTCCATTGTAGAAACGAGACGAACGTTGCCACACACCTAGCCAGCATCTTGTGCCATCTGCAAAGTAATAAAACAAAAATTAATCAAATACTATTCACAGCAAACAATCACGAAAACTACAAATCTAAATAATAAAAATTAAATTATACGAATGGCTGATATACACAGCCTATGACCAGCAACCTCATAATATGCAGGCAGGCAAGGTCGGGTTATTCATGAAACTAACAAACTGAAACTATTGACCCACGAAACACGCAAAATAAGAAAACTTTTTGTGGAGAAACCTTTTTTGTGGAGAAACGCGAACTAGTATCTCTGTTTTACCATCTTCCATAGAACGATCACATTCATTTAAGAAGAGAGTTTAACCTGGCTATAAGTGAGATACACAATTTTAAAAACTTTGGCAAATGCTTTTTTGTCACCCCCCTGCAGGGCAGGATTAACAGTAAGTGGGGTCCTGGGTTCAGTGGCGAATTAAAAGGGGGGAGCGGGCTGAAGCCCGGGGCCCTTCAAAATTTGAGCGGGCTGAAGCCACTGAATTGCATAGTGCGTCATCGCATGTAGGTGATGTTGTAAGTACTATAAGTAGTAACCTATAACGTATGAGTCGTATCCATTTTTTTGCCGTTTCCAAACGCAATGTCAATGAATAGATGTTAATTCAGTGGAAATGGTGTCAGCTGCGTGTCAGACTCCCAGCAGAGACGTAGTCGAAGGAAGGTATCGGAGCTGTGGGCAAAATAGGTTAGGTTTGAAATTTCCAAATAGGTGAGGTTTGAAATTTCACTTTGCCATCGAGTGTCAAAGGCATGGTGAATCGTTAGCGTAGGAGCATGCTCCCCCGTAAAAAACTGCAACACTGCACTTTGTGTTCTCAATCTTCATGTTTAAAAAGCAATAGTCTGTTAGTTAAAGTTGTTAGACGGAACTGTGGCTGCTACGGTAACAAATTTGTTTTCACTTTTTACTTACAGAAATTAGCAAACTGATGATCAATTTCATTCAAAATATCCCTGCGTCTGAATGCACGCGATGCTTGCTTTTTTGGCATAGAGCAAAGCGTTTATTTGAAGTTGAAATTGAGCACTTATTTGAAGTTTGAGTGCTGTTGCTTGTCAACAATCGCTCGAAACTATAAATCAAAGCATCAATAAACTTTTACTGACACCAATTAATTTGCTCCTAGCTATGATCGGCGAGATGCAGTGGTTGAGGTTACAAACTCAAAGCGCGAAATTCGGATTTGAAACAACCGAAAACATCGAAGATTTCGGAAATGTACAAACGAGACAAATCCCACTGGAGATATAAAGAAACAACTGCCCTTCAAACTGGGGTGGGATGGCGTTGGCGAGGGGCTACTACATATTATAGAGTCCAGGGTTCGATGCTGCTCTAGGTTTTCAACGTCGTTTGAATGCGATTGGATTTTTAGGAGCAATCAACGCTCGGCGATGGTAATTGAATACACAAAAAAATTCTATGGAACCATTCTGAAATATGCAATAATGAAACTTTCATTTCAATCAGTTTGCAAGTTTCGCATCAATGCAAAACTATAAGATTGGCATTTTTGCAACAAAGTTTGTAGCAGTACGTGAACAGCAGGAGCGGATCCGCAAGATTTTAGTGAGGGGGATGCAATTTTGAAGTAGGTTGAATGTTACTTAATACAAAGACGCTAGATATTTAGACCAGGAAAAAGGCGTAGCCCTTTGAAAATGTTTCATGTCAGGGGAGTATTCCGAAATTTTTTTTAGGGAGGTGGCACCAAACTTCGACATTTTCCCAAGCGTACTTTTTTCTGGCAGAATTAATTGGAAGCAAATGCTCCCCCGGAACATGTTTGAAAATTTACTTGATGCATTAGCAATTTCAGTGCATTTTAAACACTTTTCAGGCAAATTTTGTTCAAATTTTTTGTCCCTAATTCTGAATGCTTTACGAGAAAGCGAGAGGCATAAAAGGATTTTCAGAGCAGGCCAACGTAGCTGGTTATGATTGGCTACAGGCATTCAGAAATCGCCACCCTCATCTTTCTAATCGTAATCAGAAAAATTTTCTTTGAGTCGAGCTATTAATTTTAATGAGGTTGTTGTGAAAAAACATTTTGATGAATCTTCCAACGTTATGTCTGATAATAACATAACTGGGCACCGTGTATGGAATACTGTTGAGACTGGTTTACAAGAAGTCTTTGAATCTTGCGATGTTACTGGATCCAGTCAGAGCCGCGCATTTAATTTTACTGGTCGGGAAAAGCGAAGAAACCACAACACTTGTGCTTCCAGAGGAACCGCTCCACACATGATCATATTTAAAGGGAAGCGAGAGGACTTGCCGAAGCAAGCGGCATTACGAGACCTTGTCCGCGTGTCCGAGTCCGGGTGGATCAAGGACTCGAAGATGACAGAGTAAGGTCATAACTTCCTTTGCTATTTGCAGCAAAGGGCGCATTGGATGAAAAGGACCTGCTTCGTTTCGATGGACACACAACCCATTCACTGAACCTTGAGTTTATCGCTGAAATGCGAAAAAAATTGTCATTTTGTGGTGCTTCCCACCTCACAATCTCATTATTTACAGCCGCTTGATAAAAACGTGTTTTTGTCGTTGAAGAAACACTGGAATCGTCTGGCAAAGGAGATGAGCCACGATAAGCTATGATGCATTTTGTTTGCTCGTTTTCGATTAATCCTGCTTCAGCCATAAAAGGCTTATTGCTATCAAGAAAGTTCAAAATGATGGAAAAACTGCATTCATTAAAAAACACTTTCGAAAATGGCTGGTGGGGGTCCATCCCCTACATCCCCTTCTGTAGGACAATTTAGCGATGGGTCATGGCTCCGATACCTTCCTCGGAATACGTCACTGCTGGGAGTGTGGCACGAAACTGACATCATTTTCACTGAATTAACATCTATTCGTTGACATTGCGTTTGGAAACGGCAAAAAAATTGATACGTTCCATTCGTTATAGGTTACTAGTTACAACGTCATCTACACGCGATAACGCACTATGCAATTCAGTGGCTGGGACTCTTACGTAAATGAAAATTGTGCTTAATGTATCGGGTCAACTAATCACATTATAAGGTAACTTAATTGGTACAAATGCTGCGGGCTTCATCCCCCCCTTGATCTGCCACTGCCCCTCTGCATGCAGAGTTGGACTCGGGCCGGGCTTTTCGGGTCAGGCTCGGGTTCGGGCCAGGCTCAAGCCGGGTTAGGGCCGTGATTTTTAAATTAGTTCGGTTTTGTTTCGGTCTAATATTCTGCATGTCAACACAAAATATTGTTACCTTGTTTTATAAACTGAACATAAACCTTCAGTGAAAAATAAACCTTCAGAAACAACAAAGATAAACCTTCAGAACATAAACCTTCAGGACGTCGATTTGATTGCATCCAAAAAGGCCATCAGTTGTTATCGTTACCATCTGATACTTTTCTATCTAGTACTATTCATCCATTTCTTCGTTTTTCTTCGCTATATTTCTGTATCTTTTGCTCAGCTTTTTATTAGCTATATTCACCTGACGAGCTCTAATGAGAGCGAAACCGGTCGTGGATTGCTATTTCTATCCGCAGCTATATTATTTTATAATGTTTTCTTTGTTTTTCTTGAAATTAATCTAGCTAACTCCATTTGTCTGTTCTTTTTCTCTTTTGCAACTGCTATCCTTCTTTTCACTGTATTGAATGCCCAAACGACAGATTGAGTAATTTTGTTGTGTGGTTTTCGATATGGTCCTCCCTGATTGTTATCACTGATGAGGGACGTAATCCCGAAACAGGATGGCTCAGGTTTTATCTTGTATGTTACCTTGTTTTAAATATTTTATATATAAAAAGATCGTAATAAGTAAACCTTTCACAAATTAGAATTTGAATTATTATTTTTTAAATATTTCCATACTCGAGTCGCCACCGATCCCAGAAGGCAGTATAGCTCATCAAAACTTTGTGTAACTTTTCACGACCTACCAAATTGCGACCCACCGGTGGGTCGTTATCCAGAGTTTGGGAAACGCTCTGCAGCATTTCAATGTTTGAGGTCGATGTCTAAAAATTTCTTAAATTGAAAAAAATTGTTGTAAACATTTTCAAATACCAGTGAATTAACGCTTGAATCTAATTCACAAGATTTTGGCTCTGTTGAAAAAAAAAAAAAACAGACAAATTTTGAAAAGATATTTCATTTATATTCTTGCATAAACTTTGCTTTTATTGCGGAGGCGATATATATATGAATCAGAACAGAGATAGGAGCGGTCAGGATTTTCTCAACCCGACCCGACCGGTATAATTTAAAATCTATGCTGGTTGACCGGTCACTGACCGGCCCGGTCGACCGTTTTTTTCACTGAAGGTTTATGTTCAGTGCTCAATAAACCTAGTGACAAACTGTAGTTTATACTTAACTTTGTCACTAGATGTAGCCTATTGCAAACGTAAAATTTCATCTAATGAAAGCAGTATTTGAATGAAAGTAAACTTCACTTGTTGATTTGTCTCACTTGGATAAATACGAAGCTAGCCTTATGTGACTTTATTTAATTTGACTTTGACATTTACTTAACATGTTACTCGCTGTACATCACTTCTACTTAAATGGTAAGCATAAATCAATAGGTGGTAAAACCTGTGTATCATGAAGAGGCCCCTTATTTCCTTTTTTAAACCACTTTAACAGACGCCACAACCAGCCCGGGCTCTTACGTCACAACTCGACTGGCCCGCGCATATGGAAAGAAGCTCAAGCCTATAGGCTACGGTGGAGTGGTACGGTAATCTAATGACATCACAATAGTACCACAATCCTGCTAAAAAAGAGAACGATAACCACGCGTCAGTTGCACTAATACAAGTGTCTCTGTTGAAACCAGACAACAAACCTTTGTTTTCAGAAGGTATGATTTGATAATGTCATTTTTCATAAAACTGTTTTATTTAAAAAATATATATGGGTATGTAGGCCTATATTTCTGTTGGTATTTAAGTGTATTTTAGTTGCAATAAAAAAGAATTTTACAATAAAAAGAATAAAAAAGCTTAACCGGCCGGTCGAAGAATCTCGACCCGACCGGTTTCCATCTATGTTCATAATGTAAAATTCAACAAAATACTTACTGTAGCAACTTCCACAAGTTTTGCTGCAATACTCCTCACCATGCCAGTCAGAACATTCATACGAACCATCACATCTTGACGTGTATTGATCGAAACAACCTTAAACATAACAGCGAAGGTTGATCATATTTGATTTGTGGTAAATGTAATCTAACAGCAATTAATTTGAAAGTCTATATGAACAAGATCTTGTATTTTCATCGCATTACAAGACAATATGGTGACCACTGACCAGTCGTACTTCTGCCCAGTCCATCCACAAAAACACAATAAACACTGGCAGTTATTTTATCCGTATCAACTCCGTCTCTACTTTTATTCTAACTTAACGTGACCTTGAGGGAAAAATTTGTGGATTTTTTTAATTTTTTTTTGTCGAAGCAGATCACGATGACAGACGGACAGCTCGACCCAGAAAAGAAACAAGCGTTAAGTGCTTTTCTCAGAGACACAACGCATTGAATGTTGTTTATAATCAAGCAGTGAAATCCTGAAGAACTTAGTAGCAGTGTCTTTTATATCCACAGCGTCAACGCGATGATGATTACGAGAAGGTATAACATATTAACTCTAAGGTGAACATTTTCATTACCAACTCCAAACCGATGCGACTGTATTGTTGGCTACAAAATGAAGTTTCATATTCGCGTAATTACGAGCATTTCATGAACGCGTACCGAGAAAAATGACTGTAACATAGGCTACAGAAAACACCACACATGCAAAGCGCCGATCCCGATGAGAACCAGAACGGTTGAAACAGCGTAAAAAAATTACGCACAGAAGCATTTCGGTTTGTTGCTCATGTTTCGATTTATTGCTATTGAAATGTCATTTCTAAAAAGTCAATGTTTGTCACTTTGTAGGAAAAATTGTCTCCCACTTTGGAAAAATGTTAGAATAGCCCCCTTGAAGGACAAAATCGCCCCTTTGGGGGCTGATATCACCCGTAAAAAACCCTGGTCTACACTGTCATAGTGTTTATTCATTTGCTCTATCTGCATCCGCCTTGAACTTTAATGCGCTCAATTAAAGCATGAGATTAATCGGTTTAAAAAGTCCACTATTGCTTTGGTTTATAAGCGTTATAACCCAATAGGTTTATCATAAGCGGCCAAGCCGCCCAGGTTTGTAAGCCCAGCTGGCGCTAAATTTGATTTGCTGAGAAACAACGAAAAACTGATATTGTTTGAGCGAAGAAAATAAGCAAAGCATATAGACCAGAACTATTCAATTAATCCGTGTCAAGGCGCGTTTACTAAGAGTTTTTACCAGCGCAGTTGAGCTCGCTCTTTGTTTGTTTTCGAACTTGAGCTAGCGCTGGCTCACGCTCAACTTAACTTGACTACGCCGAGGTCAAGGCCGGCGCCAATGGAGAGGGGCCGGGGGACATGGCCCTTCCAACTGACATGCTAGGATCCCCAATCAACAAGCTTAGTCTTGTGAAGACGACGGTTTTTTTGCTTTATTTCAAACTTTGCCCCCTCCTGATAAACGCTTGCCCCCTTCCCCCCTAAGTCGACTGCTCTGCCGCCGGCTCTGCGCCAAGCTACGCGGTTATCACTCGTGAGCGATAATTTTAATCAACAACATGAAACAATTAATTTTAAGATGACACTGAAAGTTCTCGGGTTAATTATTGGCCCACGAAAACGAACAGAATGAGTACATCGTTACAACATGGAAAAACAAAATAGTTTTTCAATATTTTTTATCTTAAACGAAGCTGTGATCTTTATAACAACAGCATTTTCGATTAAGTGTTTTTAAGGAAAGCCTTGTGCGTTTTTACATTGAATATGCCTGGTTACTACCTATGCATAACAAGCATTGTAGTTTCAGATATTAGTAATTTAATGTTTAAAAATAATGACCAACCACATACTTCCCGGTTTCAGACATCTTCGTGCCAAGTTACCATCAGGGGGTAGTTGTGTTGGATCATCCGCCCAGGTCTTGTTGTCCAGACAGCGTTTTCCGCTAAGATCAAGAGGATACAGAGCGAGCCCTTGATCGCAAACATATTTACACACAGACCTTAAGCGAAAGTGATTTGTGCAATTCAATGTTGCGTTAGCAATTTCCGGTAGGTCAGGGCAAACTGAATCTGAAAATAAGCTCGCGTGTTTATTTCGAATTAAATGAAACAGCGCGTTGAAAATAATTGAACTTTTTTGTTAACAAATTACAATTATTTGTCGCACAAAGAAATACCGTGAAATTTATCGTAAAATGAAACAAAGAAGAAGTAATTGATTGGCTGTATAAGTTCCATTATGATATTATAGTACAAGAAAAATATGTATGTATTGCGTGTAGACCAAGGGCGTCCATTCCGCGGCCAGCGGGCAACCACCCAAAGCTTTTAAAGTGGCCCGTTAGGCTTTTTACTGTTCATTGGTTAGTTAATTCGTGCTCACGCGCTGACACGATATTTTGAGTTTGAGATGTGAATCCTAAGTAGCGTGTGCTAAAGTGTCCCACCAATGATATAGCAAATGCAGCGCGTGCGTGTACGCGCACTAGATTGTTTCGATTGTTTGTTTATTTAACTTGCACTTATTATGTCGTCACAGTAAAACATGCTGTCACACATAAGTGCTTACGCTTTCGTATTTGTGCGCGCTTTGCACAGACTATGATATTGTGCTTTCATTTTAAATTTAGCATTGAGTATGGCAAACAAGCAACGAAAAATAACAAAAAAATAAGATATGATTTTTCGAATCGTTTTTACAATCGCTTATATATAGACGCCATAGTACTAAATTTTGGCCCTGGAAAACTTTTGAAAAGCAGATATGACCCGTCGCTCTATAAAAATTGGACGCCCCTAATGTAAACCTACCGTTAATTAACAAAGCACACGTATTTCGTGCAGCATTTAAAATTTTTTTAATTAAATAACTGCTAAGTTAATTTTTGTTGCCTTTAGCTGCATACTTATTGACATAAACTGACAAAAGCGAGTAAACGTTACCGTTAGTGCAGCTTTATTCTAACAAAACATAGCTATCACCTAAAACAAAACAGCGCATTAATAGAGTAAGACTGATGTCAATTTTACATGCTACTACTAAAGAAACAAAACCTAACTAACAATTAAAATGAACATGAGCAGAGACAGATTACGAAAAGCACGTGATGTGGCAAGGGCTTGATTACGCAGAATTTTTACACACACAAATTACTAAATTACATGCAAGCAGCAGGCGTTGCTTTTTTTGACGTGTCAGAAGCCAGGCTTCGATTCCCGGTATATCACACTTATTCTCCTATCACGAAAAAGCCCATCAAAGCGCTACAACGAGCTCGCTGAGGAGTTGCCGACCATCTGTCTACCACACCAAGATGGGTGAATCCCTTACCTGCCTTACCCAACGGCACAACAAGTAAACGTGCCGGCTTGTTCCCCGCATTGTCTCTTTAATGCTGAGCGTCAAGCAGGGAAGCTGTGAATAGCAATTTCAAAGCTAATGATTTGACCCGACTTGGAATTAAACCCAATTTTACAGCTCCAAAAGCGAACACTCTAACCACTCGGCCATCTGAGCTGTTAATTCCTACCCCAGTTTTTAAAGTTATTTGTATGAATTCCAGATTGCCTTGTTGTTCATTCATCGTCCCTTACATTTGTATTTCGATTTTTATAGCACATACTGATTGCACCATCTTCATGTGGGCGATAGCTTCGTTTCGTAGATACCGCAATTTGACTTACCGGTATTTTGACGAAAAGAACAAGCTTACTGTAGGATTTAATCAAAGATTGTTTTAAAAGTGAGAGCTCTACGATTTAATAAAAGGTATAGACGTAGCAAAGCATAATTGGGCGAAGACGTTTGTGTTTAGCAATTGCAGCAGGCTGATCAACCTATCTAGTAAAACTTGCAGAAAAAATAGTTACAAATCAAGAGAGAAAAGTTAGAAAAAAACGTATAATACTACTATGTTTTACAAACCGCCATAGTCTAGATCTACTTGGTAAAAATAATCTAAAAAAATCTATTAACCAAAACGAAATATTTTAGTTACATTTAAACGAGTTAGTTAATAAAAATGTTCCCATAATTAATTTGTTTCTTCATGAAGTCTCTCAAATTCTATCACAACGGACATTGCAAAATAAGTTCAAAATTAAGTAAAACATCTTACAAATGCATTTAGGCGGATTTTTTTTCCAACCCAGGTTCCATTTTTGTGGCAAAACTTTCCCTCGTGACCAAGAGGATCAAGTTCAAAACCCCAGTGACAGGAGTAGCGACAGACTGATCCTCTTTTGAAGTGACGATCACATTCCACTTTTCCGTTAGCAATTGTTGTGCTCAGATCGGGACAAAATAAAGCTGGAAAAGAATTATAATGAACATTGCCACGAGTATTGCAAATACCGCATTATAAACGCTGCCAAGAGCAAAGCCGGCGGCAGAGCAGTCGACTTAGGGGGGGCCAAGCGTTTATCAAAGTTGGGGGGGCAAAGTTTGAAATTAAACACAAAGAACGTTGTCTTCAAACGAGTAAGCTTGTTGATTGGGGGGGCCAAGCATGTCGATTGGGGGGGCTAGGCCCCCCTTGCTGCCCCCTTGGCGCCGGCCTTAGCCAGGAGTATTGCAAATATTCACATCTAGAGGTAGCAGTCTTCAAATGCGCCACACAACTGGTTGTCCAGATGCTGTGAAGAACGTCGGTGGTTGTTTGATCTCGTCTTGGATAGAAGAATCCGAAAATGAGGTGATCTATACCTTCCTTCCGGTTAAATGATCAAAGTTATGAATGTGCTTGGTTTTTGCTTGCTTTCCTGCTCATTTATTGCGCTGTGGTGATCAAATTTATTGCTGCTCCTAGTTCTGTAATGACCTCGCATTAAAGCATGCGTAAGTCACAAGCAGCAGTCAAGTTATTTTAAAATTTATGATTTTATTTGAATAAGAATTTTTTCATTGTCCCTTTCCCCCTGTTAAGAGTCTTAAGGGCACAGAGTTATCAGTTGGACTCGGCCTTTTCGAGTCGGGTTCGGGCCGGACGCTGGAGTGAAAACGAGATTTTCAGCGGGTGACCTGGTTTACGCAATTGCTGGCTGGAATAAATCAAAGAGAACACCCGGTATAAATATTGTTGTTTGTAACTGATGGGACTGTGGATGGGTAAAACTCGTTTTCTTTTTTGATTAAAATTTCTTCAAAATGTAAAGATTTAAAAATTTAATTTTTTAAAATTCATTTTTAAATCTTTAAATTTAAAATTTAAAAATTTTTAAATTAAAAATTAAAAAATTGAAAATGTGATTAAAATTTCTTCAAAATGTAATGTAAATGGATTCGGGTATGAATCCGGCTCAGACTCGCTGATAAATTAGGTTTCGGGTTCGAGTCGAGTCGGACTCAACATCTTTGGCCCGTTGACAACTCTGTGCGGCCAAGCAAAATGGTGGGTTTTTGATTTTTAAATATAAACCTATTCGGTGAGTTTTTGTTTCGTTTTTATGTGAACAAGTTTGGAGGCATCTCCTTAAGTGTTATTCTTAACAGCACTCAGTTAGTGAACTCGCCAGTTTGTTCTCCATACTATCTTTTTGTTGTTAAACACCAAGCAGGAAGCTGTGGTCACCAACTTCGGATCATTAGTTGATCCAACCCGAAGTCCAACTGAGGAACTGTACCGCTCCAGAGTAAAGCCACCATCCATCTGAATGGTGTTGACTCCTATTTTCAGGAAACAGTCATGTTTTTGCACTAATCAGTATTATACTGTACAACATACAGTAATGTGCCAGTAGCAGCATTGCGTAATATATACTTCGGTATCGTTTATTCTTATTTGCAGTATGGTGTAACGTCATGGGATAATGCAGATCCTAAATGTACAACTAGAATCCAGATTCAACAAAGTTACATTGTTAAAATATTAACAAAAATTCCCTTTTCTTGAAAAAAACTTTTACCAATCTACTCGTACTTAAACTTGCTAAAATTTAACAACATTTTCAACCTTGAAGTCTTAAATTTTGTATTTAAATTTCGATCAAAAACTCTTCCTTCATGCTTTAACGAGTATTTTCGAAAAGCTGCACAAATTCATTATCATTCAACTAGATTTAGTTCAGACGGAAATTGGGTCTCCATGCTTTGTAGCAAACCTCTTACGCAAAGGTCAATTTGTTATACAGGCTGCAACATCTGGAACAATCTACCGACTAACATAAAAGATAATTCGCAAATAATTTTTAACGTCTTTGTAAAAAAAAAATTAACAAGTTCTTCGGGACAAACAATGCTAAAATAGCTCTTGCGGTCTGCTTGCCACTATGAGTCTGGTTATACACCGTTTACTGAATTCTTAAGCAATAATAATAAATACTTCAGTATCTCTAGTTCTTATGACTGTTAGTGTTATAGTGTAGTTCAAAGCTTTTACAATATTTTGGAATAGATTCTCGTTTAAATTTTTATCGCATCAAGTTTGTTTTGTGTACTTAGCGCTTAGATCCCTGCTGTATTTTTTGTTTTTGATTTTTCCTTTTTTGTATTCTATAGCTTAGTGTAGAATTGTGCAATTTTTATCATTATTAGGCATTAGTTATATCGTTATTAAAGGTGAGGCTGCAGACTCGGCGACCGCGCAAGTTCCTCGGAACAGGACACATGGTCTTTTTGCAGCCTCTCACTAGAAAGACATTGCGTAATTTTCTTTTTTACATCTATCGTTTTTTCATCGTTTTGTATCACGCGTTATGCCCTTTCCGTACAAAAAAATAAACTCTTCCTAAACCCTCAATAAACATTTAACGTTTTGTGTCAAACAACTCACGGTTGCAATACGTTTCCGGTTTTTGGGTCCAGGAAGCAGTTGGGCAATTCCCATCCACATGATCATCTTCCTTGCATCTTAACCTGTTCGATCCATTCACTCCTGAGTATATATCGCGTGGATTGCAGGTGACTCTAAAAAGTTGTCGACGAGATGGATAAAAGATCAGAGGATTTTAAACGTTTGTTTTTACGGCAGCTAAGATTATTTACGATCAACTCTATTTTGTTTTTGTATTAAAGATTAAAAATTTTATGAAGATAAATACCCACTTAGTAGATCTTACACAGCGAACTTAAACGCAATCAGAACAAACTTGAAGAATAAGATTTTAGCATTTACATTTAAATTAGCCAAGATCTAACGGGTTAGATTCAAACAATGATTGAATTTCTTGAATTATTAACTTAAATAAACTTTCCTAGCTGCTTGGCCTGATGGGGCAGACTTCTGCGAAGGCTGAACAAATTTTTCTTGTAGTTTAGAATCGTTCTTCCTCTTTCAAGACGACACTTTCTCGTCGCTGGGCATTAGCTTAGATATTTCTTAAACAGACCAAATATTTCGTTCCAGATATCATGCCGCGGCAATCACGATTATAAACAGCTGCAGGTTTGAAAACCTGAGATACATTTGGCTAATAAAATAATGTGCTCTCCTGAAAAATCTTTTGTCGTGCACTGGTGTGCAAAACGTTTGATTTGTATATTATTTGGCCAGAAACATTTTCATATTCATTATTACAGCATAATCATGCAGTTGATACTTACACGCAAGTGCTTCCAACTTGCTCGCCGTTAGAACATTCTGCCGATCCGGATTTTCGTGGAATATTGAGTGGAGGACACTCAACCTTCTCGCAAGTTCGACCGGACCTTGTAGGGAATATGCTCATGTGGTTTCCTTCTTCGGTTGGTGGATCTTCTGTCGCTAAACAAATATCAAACATCAAGTAAATAAACCGATCACATGGCGGAGCAGATAGAGTGTTCGGCAGTGGAGCATTCAACGGTGAGTTCAACTCCTAGGCAAGTCTAACCAAAACTTGGTATTCACAGCTTCCCTGTTTTACGCTCAGCATTAAAGGTGCAATGTAGAGAACAAGCCGGCAAGTTTACTTGTTGTGCCGTTGGAATGGCACTTAGCGGAATTCCCCCATTTAAAGCGGTTAATTCAATTTAAAATGAAATGCAACAGCGAGGTGTGTTGTTATCTGCCAAGCGCGAGCCTGTTTCCACGCCAACAAATGATCACTAAAATCACAAAACTAAGAAACTCCTCTGTAAAATAAGGCAAAATGCTTAATTTAAATCGCTCAATCGCTTAAGTAGTCGACTTTAAATCAAGCTACTTCGCAACGGAAGTTTGAAGCGATAATAAACCGTGCAGCAAACGACTCCTGCCAGTAAATCTATTGCAACATAATATCATGGTATAATTACCTTCAGCAGTTGAAGCAAAAATCACAAACAAAACCACGATTTGTTTGAAACTTGTCATTGCGGTGTCATTAGAAGGTGACAATTTTATCAATGTTTAGAATCTGCAAAAACATAATTCGCATATATTCTATTGTTACATGTAGCAGTTGTTGCTTTATCATTGCCTTTTTTATTTTGTATTAACAGAAGTTGCATGTTTATCCTCCTATCACGAGAAAGCGATCAATGCGCTATACGAGCTCGCTTAGGAGTTGCCAGCCATCTGTCTATCACATTAAAATGGGGGAATCCCGTTAAGTGCCTTTCCCAACGGCACAACAAGCAAACTTGCCGGCTTGTTCTCCACACTGTCCCTTTAATGTTGACCGTCAAGCAGGAAAGCTGGGATTACCATGTTTAAAGTCATTGGTTTCCCCCGACTCGGAATCAAACCCGAGTCTACAGTTCCCGAGGCGGACGCTCTTACCACTCGGGTATTTGCTTTGCGTCGTGCCTGTTGTTTGACCTCTGCAGTCCAAACATATTTTAGTTTTCTACTCAAATTCCTCTCCTTTTTTGATCAAAGCAAACCAACCTCGTCCTTTTATAATTTTGCCACAGCTTTTTTTACACTTTCAATTCAATTATAAAATAACTTGTTCACAAAATTTTTTTCACAGCCAAAGTTTCCTGGGTATGATCCAATATAAAAACGTGTGCTTTGTAAGTTTCGGTACAACATTGCTTTTATTCTTAAGACTCGTTTACCGATGCGCGACAACGCGACTATAATAATTACAATGTATGCAAAAGTAGAATTGGTAGGTTTTCGCGTGATCGGTGAATAGTAAAATGAAACAAACAAGGTGCAAAAATTTTTGCTGCGTATCGGTAAACACGCTTTTATTTCGCTTTTTCAGTGCTTTCATAGCATCACACAGTTCCGTCTAAAATCTAAATCGTAAAACCGCTCTCACAAGCGGTTAAGTCATAAAGCAGCCCGTGCACATCGAAGAAGCTGTAAGTAATGGGTGAATAGGAATAAAGAACTAAATAGATCAAAAAGAACTAAATAGATCAAAATCTATTGTGTCTTTGGTAGGGGCTAATCAAAATAAAACTGCCATTTCGAGTTTTTTGTTGCCTATAGTTAGTCATGTACCGGTATTTTTTATATTTTTTAGTTGAAGCCTAATCAGCAAGCACCAAAAAGGAAAGACAGCCGTGTGCATTAGGATATATCGAAAAAATGTTCTTTCTTAAAAATTTTTCGCAGCACTTTGAAAAGTATGTGAATCGGTGTAAAAACACTTGGGTAAACATCTGAATGCTCTAGGATGACGAGAACACTTCGCGCATTGTACCCAAAGTTGGTAAATTGGGGCAAATATGCGCGTATTTTCATGATAAAAGCGGCGTTAGTTTGGGCTAATAACGAGTGGTTCCAAAACTTTTTAGAGTTGGGTCCCACTGTTTGCTATCACAGCTTACGGCGACCTACTTAACTTTATCAATTAATATAACATTAACAAAGAAAACAAAATAATTATTCTTTAACATTAAGTAACCCTCGCGAAAAGGATGAGCTTGTTTCTTGCTACTTTCCATAGCCTAATAGTCTTGACATTAATGTCAATTTGTAGTTTCAGAATTTGAAAGTTCTAGTTTATTTCAAAGATTTCTATAAATTTTTACGACCCACCAAGATTTTTATTGCGTCCCACAGGTGAGTTGCGACCCATAGTTTGGTAAACGCTGAGCTAAACCTTTTGAGATTGGTAGTTTGGCTGTGGGATTAAGTTTTGAGTTTCAAAATAAGTTTAAAAGTGCAGCTTTTTGAACTGTTCTTTTTGATATTACAGTAGAGTTGGTTGCTAAACGTTAGTATTCCTAAAGTCAGGAAAAGTGGCACACTCCCGTTCGTCGACTGCTGCATCAAGAGCATTGAGACTGCATGATTCAACTAAACAGCCATCAAGCAATTTTAAGCTACTGTTGTAGCAGTAATACAGTCTATATCATGATGGTGCACACTCCTAGTGCTTTAAAACCAAATAACGCAATCACACCACTTCTCACTTTCAAAGTGTCAAAAGTAACTATCGCAGGTTAGAAAAATTGCAATAGGGGCCTTCTGTAATAGAACGCAATGCGTTTGGTGCTCATCATGAATCAATACTGGCAGACCAATCTGAAACACAACGAGGTTGCTTAGACAAAAATACTTTGCAGCAGAGAGCAAAAGTTTCTGATGGGCGAATCAGACAATTTGGAGTTCTTTAGCTTAATATTGATGCAGCAGTAACATTGATCTCATTGAATGGACTGATACAATTGTTTCAGAGTCATTTTTTACTGCTTCTGCGACGAGCAATGATATAAGGAAAATGATCACATCAAACACACTTTCTGAAATCAAAATTTCTGATTTGCCTTGTCACCAGGGGCGGATCCAGAAAATTTTGGTGGGAGATGAAATTTCGAATTAGTTTAAATGGTAACTAAAGTGCAATGAAGTTAGACCCAAAAAAGGCGTAAATAAGCCCTTTGAAAAATGTTTTCATGTCTGGGGCGCATTCAGAATTTTTTTCAGGGGGGGGGCATCCAGTTTCGACATATATTTAAGCGCAGTTTTTCGGCAGAACTATTTTAAAGCTAATTGAAATTAAAAAAGTCTTTAGGGGGGCCGGGGGCATGTTCCCCGGAAATTTTTTGAAAATTTACATACTGCAGTGGCTATTTTAATACGTTTTAAGCGAATTTTAGCCAAATTTTGTTAAAATTTTTTGCCCCTAATTCTGAGTGTTGCACCAAATATGATGCATTTTGTTCGTAGATTTTCGATTATGCGTGCGTAAGGCGTAAGGTTTATTGTTATCGAAAAGGTTCGAAATTATAGAAAAGTTGTATTCATCAAAAACATGCTTGAAAATGGCTGATGGAGGGGGATGCATTCCCCACATCCCGCCCCTTCTGGATCCGCCCCTGCTTGTCACAATTAAAGCGTTAAACGCCACATCAAATTGGTGTCAGAAGCTTCATCTTGAGTTTGCGATCATGCCAGTAGAGAAGGATTGACCCGAAATAAACTCGCATCAAGAGCTACGATGCCATGCTTTGACGCAAGTCTCAGAACTCAATTAGAAACTTTACAATAATATATAGTTTGGCGATTGTGCTGGAGTAAAATGGGACGCGATACTGGTCACCTCCGCGTGGTGAGTCCTGGAATATTTTATAAGCAATTGTTTATACAAAAATTGTTTATGAAACCTACGCAGAGAACCGAGTATTTTTGTTGCAAGCGAAATTTTGCTATTATCTCTTGTAATTTCCTTTTCATAAGTTGTCGAATTTTGTTTCCTTGACTGTATTAAAGATCAAACAAAATTGTAGACTTGTGAAAATACGCAAGATAAAATCACAATTCCGATTCATTGCAGCATTAAAATACAATGCCGAAAAGGATTATGAAGGAACAAAGGCATGTAAACAAGCACTAATTGGGCGCGATTGTCGCACAAAATTTTCATGAAGTTCAGACGGTTTGCGCTTTGCGCAAAACATTATCGTTGTCGTAACACAATAAAACTTCTAATGTGATATTTTGAGACTATAAACTGTAGGTTACATATGGCTGCAAACATCATATTATGCTAATTCACCTCGAAATTTAATTATGAAAATATGCGCATATTTGCCCCAAATTTCCAACTTTAGGTACAATGCGCGAAATGTTCCCGTCATCCTAAAGCACTCAGATTTTTACCCAAGTGTTTTTACACCAATTCACATACTTTTCAAGGTGCTGCAAAAATTTTTGAGAAACAAACGTTTTTTCGATACACCCTAATATGCATTGTGGCAGCATTGACAGGCGCAATAACGGTATTGTTAGTAGCAACAATAATTTTTTCAACTATGTTTTGATAAATACAAGTTTCCGTGCTTACCATGAAACTGAAGTTTTTTCAAAAATTTTTTTTTTTTTGAACTTAAAAAGTCTTTTAAAAGCTTTTTTTCAGAATCGTTTCAAAAATTAAAAGTTTTTAAATCGTTTTAAAAGCTTTTTCAGGATGCTTTTGAAATTATGGAATTGGTCATTAAACAAATCAAATTTTCGTTATATTTGCGGTATTACACCGAAGCGTGTAACTGGTGGTAGGATCCATCTCCGCGATTTAGCGCCTGGGCAACACAGCTCCGAAGACATATTGCAGCGGTGCCGATGCGCTGGCGGCTCAAAGATCGAAGCCAGACCTCCAGCACGGATAGTGATGTGTTTCACCACTCCACTGACCGACCGGTCAATCCTCCCATGATTTGTGAATGAAATGTTATGAACTGCACCGTGTAATCAAGCCCTGCATCTCTTCTGTGAAGTAGTTGCAAAATTTTAACGCCAGTGACGCTGTTCACGCACCGGCTTTGCTATTTTCGTCATCTGGACCTGGGCTGGGTTCGATCCAACGTGTGTGTCTCCTATTAATTGGTTTGAAACTGTTATGCCGCTAGTCACCGCTTTGGCTAGCAGATAATCATTTTGTTTCCACAGTTTGTAATTTTATTGCAATTTTAAGAAACGCCCTAAAAATGTGTTGCGCAACTGTTCACGTGATTTGTTTTCTTGTGGCACATAGCACCTTTAATCCTCAGATTCGTTTTTGTTCAGTTGTGGTTCGGACCAATTTTAACTTATTATTTTATGTCGCCATTTTATCGAGAGAAGAAATCTCAGTTTTATTACAGGCAAAGCCTGCAGTTGGCAAGTAATTTATTCAATGTTATTGACCCTTTGTTTCGTGAAACTGCTTTTGTTTTGGATTCAAGTTTGGCCTTGTCAGAAAGATTCAAGAATAAATTCAAGATATTTAAGTTTGGTGGAAACATTAGATGCTTTGCTAGTAAGGCCTTGGAATTCCTCCGGGCTCTTATTTTGCGGTCGGTTACGCAACAGACCCAGTTTACCATCGCAGCCAATCGGATAGTGTCACGTGTTTCCGTGCCTACTATGAAACTTGCTTGCCAACCAAAGATTTGATAAAAAATCTCAACTTTTCCTGGCACTTGATGAAAACTTAAAAAAAGAAAGTTTCACTTGAAAAAATTTCTACTGCTAAAGATTTTAAAAATTTCTGATGCAATAGATTTTGCCCCAAAATTTACGGTTTGATTTTGCACAAACTGTGGTCTTGTACAACAAGGCATATGATTATGATTTGACGTCGCCTGTCTTCTACCATCTTCACAGATATTACGCGTCAATAACTCGCTGTTTGGTCTCGATGTTTCGTATATTCATCAACGGTTGATGAAAATTTACACGAACAAGATGCTGACTTGCAAGGGCGTTGGAAGGTGGGGGCTGAGAGAGGCTGAAAACCCCCCTACATTTTTTCAGACCCCCATTGAAATTTTGAGCGCCCCCTTTCAAGAGTTTATAACAACAGTACACCCTGTGGCACTACAACAATGATTTATGGCGTCACTTGTTATTTGTTTCTTTTCTTCATTGATACCATCAAACCAAGGTGCTAACTTTTGCAACTTTGTGACAAAGACGAACAAAATCGCAAAAACTGATGGATTTCTTGGTATCTTCGTGTACAAGCTCTTAGAGCTTTAATATGATGTCACAAGGAAATGTTTTTCAATTTTGAAAGAAACTTTTGGGCAAATAACGGCGAAACAAGAAAATATCAAATTAGAATTAGCTAGCTTACCCTAGGAGCAGTGGCGTTGCGAAGAAATTTGAAAAGGAGGGGGGAGCATAATTTCCACATTTTTTCAAGCGTAATTTTTTATTGTTTGGCAGAACAGTTTAAAGCTAATTGAGTAACAAAAAAGGGGGCATGCTTCCTCGGAAAAATTTTGAAAATTTACATGCTGTAATGGCTTTTTTGGTGCTTTTTGAATAATTCTTCAGCAAATTTTGTTTCAACTTTTTGACCCTAATTCTGAGTGCTTCACCCTAATATGATGCATTTTGTTCACACATTTCGATATTGCTATCGAAGAGTGCTTAAGGCGTAAGACATATTGCTATCGAAGAGGTTCGAAATTATCGAAAAATTGTAGGCCTATACATCAAAAATATTTTTGAAACTGGCTGGTGGGTGGATGCATACCCCTCAACCTACCTACCCGGCTCCGCTCCTGGAATAAGCTACGAAAACCATCAAAAGAGTCTGGCATATTCGTCACCATTAATTTTGCTCTTTTTTACCAAAAGGCAGAAACAAAAAAGGAGATGGCATGGCACAATGTCTTCCTAAATACGCTCCTGCCTAGCAGCTCGTGAACGGATAATAAGTTATTTTAAAGGAGGTAAACAGCTTTATAAACGTCGATCTAGCTACTTTGTTTATGCTAGAGAAAAGCTTGAGTTTATCAAGCAATCTCCAAATGGTTTTTACTGAAGTAAAGTGCATGATACGTATGATGCATGTTGCGATAACAAGTAGGGGGGTCTGGGGGACGAAGCCCCCCAGACTTTGGTATGATAACACAAACTTCAGCCCCTCTACTTGAAACTTCCAACGCCCTTGCTGACTTGTATGTTCCGATTTTAAAACGCGTCTGTTTGCAGACGAATGACGACACAGTATTAATCATGAGCAATGTCTACTCGCTAGCCTTGCAGCAAAAGTAAATAGTGAAATTAAAAAAGTGGAAAAGTGGTTTTGAAACAATAAATTGGCTCTAAATCTACCTGAAACAACTTTCATGATTGTAGCTCTCAAAAACAAGAAAGTGGGTAGGCCTACTAACTTGGAAGTGAAACCCTCTGGTTGTTCTTTGACCATAAGCCAACAAACTAAATATCTTGAAGTTTTTGTAAATGAAAATTTAAAATGGGACATCCACATCAAACACATTTGCATTAAACTCTCTCTCATTAATGGAATTGTTTACCACACACTGCAACTCATTAGCCAAGATGCTCTTATAGTCTTGCGCTAAGTCTTTTTAACATAAGGTCTTTAACCAATATAATAACGATTTGAAAAACCATGGCTTATTTTTTTGTTATTTTTCGTTGCTTGCTTGCCATACTTAATGCTAAATATTTCAAATAAAAGCAGAATATCACAGCGCGTGCAAAGCGCGCACAAATACTAAAGCGTAATCATTTACGTGTAACAGCATGTTTCATTATGATGACATAACAAGCATAAGTTCAATGAAACTGCGCAATTGAAACAATACTGTGTGCGTGTCGCACGTGTGTGCGCGCACGTGCTGGATTTTCTATAACATTGGTGGGTCACCTTACCTCACGCTATTTATGAACTCGCATCTGTAACTCACAATACCGTGTCAGCGCGTAAGGATGAACTAACTAACCAATGTAAAAGTTTTAACGGGCCGCTTTGAAAGCTTTGCGGGCCGCAGATTGGACGCCCCTGCTTTACCTATTCCTAAAACTCTTCAAATAGAAAAACTTTATTTTTTTTAAGATATTGAGTTCTGTTACGAAACCGCCCTTACGTCCGTTATCGCGGGTAGAATCCAGCTTCGTGACACAAAAAAAAAATGTTGCTCATGGGGAACTCCATAGTCTTCACTAGCTTTCCTTCAAATCAAATAAACCACTTCTTGAAAGTAAAATATAACCGGATTTAATGCATAAAATAGGGATAACTAGCAAAAATTTACCGAGGTTTACTCCAAAATAAAACTTCCAATAAAATCAAACTGTAACGGAAACTCAACTTAAGAACGTCTTTTCACGAACTGACACAAATCAAGACTGAAACAGTGAACGAAGTGCACGTGTAATTCGGTATCAAATCGTTGCTAATCCCAACAACTCAATTAGTGACTTGCTTTCAAAGGTTTAAAACGCAAACGAAGTAGCGAAATTACACCGCGTCGCAGTGCATTCGGCGTCTTCGATGAAAACTTAACAAACTAATTGCCTGTGTAGAGTGAAGTCGAATAATGTAAAAGTGCAAGATCGAAACCCACTGAAGTTAAGCTTGATATCAAATTTATAGCAACGTCATGCTGGAACATAAAGCGGCCCCTTTAAAACAAAACACAAAGTGACGTTTTAAACAAAGAAACACAAAATATGAGACAGTGCGGCGACGTAAAACATGAAGCGGTGATTCTTAATCGGCAATAACATTAAATAATGAGAACAGTTGCGCCATCTCCCTCGGTGTATTTCATATTGTCCTGCGAAAAACTTTTAATAACGTAAAACATGAAAAATAAACACTTGAAAGAAACAAACACAATCTAAATAGGTGCTATTTTGGCAACATCTCGTAAAACATATTCGATTTCACCGGAACCCGTATTTTTAAGTACTGCATTAGTGGCCCGGCGAACGATTTTCTTTCCCTGCCTAATCTGTGGGTGAACAGCATGAATTCTCCCCAGGCGATAAACGCCACGTTTAGCAAGATCTTCAGCGTCTCCCACCAAAACCAGTTGACCCGGCTCTAAATTGCTCCGGTGCACACGCCATTTGCTACGGCCCTGCAAAGTAGGAAGATAACCCTGCATCCACATCAGCCAGAACTTATGTGCCAACGTGGAGTTATACAAATAATCTTGTCTTAAATCTCTCCGGTAGTGAAATGCGCTAATGGGCGTGTAAGGCGAAATAAGCTGCTGCCCCAAAAAACATGACGGCGTCAAATCATTAGGTTCACTGCTTACCGACGTCAGAGGGCGTTCATTGACAATTCGGACAGCGTCTGAGAAAAAGGTTTGTAATTGAATTAAATTAGGTCGACGCCGTACCTCACTTATAACCCGGTTCAGAACCCCTTTGAAGAGTTTCACATGATTCTCAGCTTCCACCTTGACTCGGGGCATAGGGTGGAATATTTACCCAATTTATATTCTTTTTCTGAAGGGAATTCACAAATTCATTAGAGTTTAATAGCTGGGGGAGCAGGTTAGCAGCTGCTTTAAATGTCGAAACATTATCTGAAAACATTGTGTCAACTGATCCTCGCAAGTTTGTGAATCATGTAAAGGCAAGTAAAAAACTGTCCAAGTCTAAACCAGTCACCAGTTCAACTGCAATGCAACGAGTGCAAAGGCAAACAAACAAAATGCCCCAAGCCTTGCACTCGCTCCGATTCTGCCGAAATAAAAAGGGACCAAAATAGTCGACTCCACCGAACTTAAAGGGCTTGTTCGTAGCCGTGACGCGGCAAGCCGGCAAGTCTGCCATTAACTGGCGGACAGGCCACGCCCTACTGCGAGCACAAACACTGCAATCGAATAAGTAGTGTTTTACGCTTGAAACACCATTGACTATCCAAAATCGCTGGCGAGTTCTCATAAGCGTGTATGCAAGCCCAGCATGTCCAGCTTCAACGTGCTCAAAAAAAATTACACTGGTCAACACACAAATGGTGGAGGTGGCAAAAAGGATAAAGATGAGAAAATTGTAATGAATGAGAAAGATCGAGGGAAGTTATAGAAGGAACACATGGAAAAGATCTTGAATGTGGAAAATGAATTGGGTCAGATGGCAGAAGCAGATATGGTTGAAGGACCAGTTGAAGGAGTAACTTATGAGTAGGTGATGAAGGCTATGAACAAGATGAAATTGGGAAAAGCAGCTAGACCTTCAAAAGTAAATATGGACATGATAATATCGGGTGGAAAGTTCGTTGTTATAATAAAGAAGCTTTGTCAGAGAATACTGGAAGGTGAAGATGTGTCAGAGGAATGGAAAACAAGTGTTGTTGTTCCAATCTTTAAAGGAAAGGTGTGATGGATTGTGGAGCATATAGAAAAGTAAAGTTGTTGGAGCACGCAATGAAAACTGTGGAGATAGAGCTGGAGAACAGAATATGAGGATTGGTTGAGATAGATGATATGCAATTTGGCTGTATGTCTGGGAAAGGCACAACTCGTGCGTTGTTCATTTTGCGAAGGATACGAGAAGAATTCCATGGAAAAGAGAAAAAGCTGTGCACGCGTTTTGTAGACTTGGAAAAAGCATTTGATAGGGTCCGTAGAAAAGTGGCGAAATGGGCACCAAGATAGAAAGGATTGCCGGAAGTGTTGGTGCAAGCAGTGATGAGCTTATATGAGGGTTAAAGACGAAAGTTAGAGGTGGCAGGGTTGTTGAAGGAATTTGGGGTGAGTGTTGGACTGTTGGTGCGCATCAAGGGTCTGTGCTATCACCACTAATATTTGCTATTGTGGTTGATGTAGTGACGAAAGATGCATGAAAAAGATCATAATTATTGAATGACATTTTGTACGCTGATAAGCAAAAATATGGAGGATTTATGGGCAAGGTTCCAATGGTGGAGAAGTGTAATGGAAGGCGAGGGATTAAAAGTAGATATTGGTAAGACTAAAATGATGGTGAGCGGTGCAGAAAATGCAATTGCACTCAGCAAAATGAAGCCTCGTGGAATATGCGGAAAAAGGGTTGTGTCTAACGCAGTGTGTTGCACACCGAGGAATAAATGAATGCATGGAAGATGCACCAAAATAAAAAAGATAACCTGCAGTTTTGCTCGCTATTATATTTATGGAAAGCGCAAAGATCTTGGAGAAGGCAAGAAAGAACCAGTGGAGGTATTATGCGATGAAATAGCTTTCTAAAGCTTATGAGTCATAAGCTTTAGAAAGCTATATGACCATTGGTACTTTATCACCAAACAAAATCTTTTAGTCAGCACAAACAGCTCTTATCTGTAATATATTTTGCCGTTATTTATTAGTTAGTGTAAAGGATATATCTCAAAAACTAGAGCCAATTCAGCAAAAAGAAGGATATTAAAGGATCAGGGCATAAACAGGGGCAGACACTAGAAAGTTATGTATTTAGCTTTGTGTAAACGTTATTATTGTATCATTTATGATGTTCGATTTATGTGCCTTAAAGCGCAGTTGCTTGGTTTCAACAACTGTATGACGTCATGGAGCCTCCTTGAGATATTTAATGGAGCCCTCTAACCAACGATAAAGTAATGTAATAGACTGAATTACCAAAGAATTAAAATCATATTTTTTGACATACAGTGTACTTTATTACTTGTAAAATAAAAACTGATGTTCTGTGCGTTAATTTTTTGTTTACCTAATACGCTTGAACGAATTCGAATGAGTGCATTTTTGAAGTTGAATTAATTTAAAAAGTAATGACGTCATCATAACGACGTCATCATAATTGCATGCCTCATCTGGCAGGTCACGCTACGCCACTGTTAACTTTGAAAAAAGAAGACAAAAGTCATGATTATTCCTGTTCATTTGATATTGGTATACATGGAGTTTAGGCACTAATGGCGTCATTGTAAGACAGCGAGATGCGTCTGTTAAAAGGCGGTAGCGTCCACTTGTTTTTTACTGTGTCAGATGAAAATGTTTCTTTCGCGTAAAAATGTTGCTGAAAATTTGAAATAAAACATCCCTAGCTTTTTCACTCAGTGAAGGATATTCAGTTTTTGAAGAACCCAGAAATATTCAATATTGAAAAAAATGGTATATAGCTGAGGTGGGGAACCGGCAAAGCACAGCGGGCCACATTGATTGCATAATATTTTCAGCGAGCCATATTTACTTTTATTTGTTAAATTTCGATTTAAAAAGGAACAATATTTCGTCGCAAATTTAACAACATTCCCCCTTTTTACCGCAACAACTGAGCTGTTTTTTACCGCAACAATCAGAGACTTTTGCGCGTTTTGTATGCTATAAATATAACGTGTAGTTGAATGTGACGCAGTTTTTAAGAAATCTTAATGTTTTATATTCCACCATTTTGTTGTACACTCAACAATCAAAGTTTTGACGCGGGCCACATGCAAAACTTAAGTGGGCCGCAAGTTCCCTCCTCCTGGTACATAGGAATTGAGCATGCATTAAGACTATGGTCACAACATTTTTTTTATCTCTCTAGTCTCTTTACGAGCAACAAGGTTTCTTGTAACTGCCAAACACTTTAGGGCAAACAATTCTGAATGTTCATGAAATATAGATGTAATTACTAGGGCCCGCTAAAGTCAATAAAGTCAAAATTTTTTCAGGACCTTACTACATGATCAAACATGTACTAACGATCGTTTTAGGTGTTTAGGAGTCTGTTTTGGTAAATTTTATATGTCAAAATAAAGTCAAAATTTTGTATGAAGGTAAAGGTACGGGACAGCGGGTGCAAGCACACATTGTTTAGGCCATTTTTAATTGACAGCCCATTACAATTATCAATCACGAATGATTGAACGCTGTAAAGGGACATAGACGACTACAAAACCCTTTGCACTTCCGCTTGTGCCGAGCGCCTGGCGCGAAAGCTGCGAATACTATTTTTAAAGTCTTTAGTATGACCCGACCGGGAATAAAACCCCAGTCTCCCGACTACCAAGCGGACGCTCTCAACTGATACACCAAGCGCCGGTAAAATTTTGTATAAAGTCAAAACTTGTCAAAATTGTCTTCATCAAAAATGTCCTAACCCTTAAAAAAATGAAAAAAAACTTACGTTTTTTATATTTTTTCGAATTTTTGAGTTGCTATTAAAATTTTATGCTCAGTTTTATTAGATTACTCTGAAATAGGAAGTTGCAATAGTAAAAATGCGTGCGGTAACTGAGAAGGAAACAGCACTTATTATGCATGAAATTCGTATAAATTGCGGATTATAAAACATTTCAAAAAAGTGCAACAAGACCTAAATAACAGGCAAAAGCGGTTAGGTCAAAATAAAATCAAAATTTTGCTAAAATAAAGTCAAACTCAAAAATATATATTCAAAAAAATGGCCCTAGTAATTACCAATTTTTCCCACAATCTATAGGCCTACCTGAATATTTTTTTGGACCAGCAACAGTGTCTCCAGGCTTGCTACCAGTGGGAGTGCCGAACTGGGGAGCCCCCCTGGAAAATTTTTTGCCTCTTAAAGAAAATCGGTTACAATAACCTATCTAAAAAATTTTCGTCCCCTTTCCAAAAATTTTGTCTCCCTAAGCATTTTGTTGTGACTTCATGCCAGAGCGGCTCCGTAGAGTTCAAGTTGGCAGCCGCTATTTTAGTATCGTACAATAAAAATGCAGAAAAGAAAACTACTTTATTGCCTTGCATACACTGCTGATGATGACAGCTGAATTTATGTTGTCGAAACGTCCAGTTTTGAGATTTACAGCGGCTTTATTTTTCCTCCTTTCGGTGTTTAGTTTTAACTGTATTGTTTAAAGCAGAAGTGGGCAATACTGTTCACACGAAGGGCTGCATTTGTAAAAAAATTTGAAGCCAAAGGCCGTACTGATTGAAAAAGCAAAAAAAGGTCTACACGTCCGTAGATTTCCTATTTTTGCACTGAAAATCAGTGAAGAGCGAAAAAAAGGTCTACACAGCCGCAGATTTCTTAGCATTACCACTGAAATTCAATGAAAAGCAAAAAACAAAAAAGTCTACACGTCCGCAGATTTCCTATTTTTACCACTGAAAATTGGTGAAGAGCAAAAAACAAAAAAGGTATATACAGCCAAGTTGTCCTATTTTTACCACTGAAAATCGGTGAAGAGCAAAAAACAAAAAAGTCTACACGTCCGCAGATTTCCTATTTTTACCACTGAAATGCGATGAGGAGCAAAAAACAAAAGTCAACACGGCCGCAGAATGATGTCTTTTTTTTTCACTGGCATTCAGCGCGAAGCTGAAAAAAAGCAACGAAGGTCTTCGGCTTGATTCACGATGGGAGTTTCTGTTTATGAAAGTGCCCGCGGGCCGCACTATGTCCATACCCAGTTAAAAGCAATTAGCCAGATCAACAGCTACAGCATAGTAAAGCCAATATTCACTTTCATGCTAACAGTGCCGAAACTAGCGCCCCCCGAACCCCCCAACCGGTGGGGGAGCGCACAAAAAGGGGGGCCCCGTAAATAGTCAGTACGTAGTACTATTTAATCAACGTATGATAAAGGTGCCTTAAATAAGCCTATTCTAAGATGCAATATAATTTTTGTCTTAACTCGCGCGATGTGGGGCCCCCATACCATATTTATGCTTTTGGCCATGGGGGACCCCTGCAAATTTTTCGAAAATTAGCAGTTGCAAATCTAGCAAACAAACGTTTAGTAGCATACCAAGGGCCAGGGGCGGATCCAGGGGGGATGTGGGGGATGCATCCCCCCACCAGCCATTTTTAACAATGCTTTGGATAAACAAAGTTTTTCTATAATTTCGAACCTCTCATAACCATGGGTGCAAATCCATGGAGGGATGTATCCCCCCTAATAATCCGGCAGCATCCCCTCCAATATTTTCATGTCCCAAAACTGGGCGTCAGCGCAGGTGATGACCTTTTTTTGGCCTTCACTTCATTTTGGGCAAAAAAATTGGCATCTGGGAGCGTTATGACCTTTCTTTTTGGTCTTCACTTCATAGTGGGCAAAAAATTGGACATCTGCAGACGTGTCAATTTAGCTAAATCATCCCCCCAATATCTAAAAATGCTCGATTTTGCTAAATCATTTCCCCCAATGCTCAACATAGATTTGCACCCCTGTTCATAACAATAAACCTTAGTCGCCTTAAGCACGCATAATCTTTTGGCCACGCATAATCGAAACTGTGCTTACAAAATACATAATATTTGATAAAGCACTCAAAGTTAGGAGCCAAAAATATGAACAAACTCTGCCTGCGAATTGTTCGAAAAGCGCTAAAATGACCATTGCAGTATGCAAATTTTCAAAAATTTTTCGGTGTAGCATGCCCCCGGACCCCCCTAAAGTCGTTTTTGTCACTTAAGTTGCTTGAAATAACTCTACCGGGAAAAGATTGCGCTTGAAAAAGTGACGAAATTTGGTGTCCTCTCCCTGAAAAAATTCTGAATACGCCCCCGACATGAAACATTTTGAAAGGACTTATTTACGCCCGTTTCCGGGTCTAAACGTCTTTATATTTAGTTAACATTCAACCTAATTTAAAATCACACCCCCCCCACCAAAACTTTCTGGATCCGCTCCTGCCAAGGGCCTCTCATTCTCAAGTGAAAGGCGCAAAAGCCTCAAAAACGTTTTTTCTTCGCATAAGTAGCGAAATGTTAGAGTAGAGTTTGCTTGCAGCATTATTTTAGTGGGTTTGGAAGGGACCTAGTTAAACAGACTACTAAACCTTGTTAAAACTGAGGAATTTTAAAGGCTCAAAACGCACAAAAAGCCTCCAAAATAAGGTGAAATTGCGCAAAATTTTATGAAGGGGGCATGCCCGCAGACCCCCCTAGCTTGGCATTGCCCCTTCGGGGCTCGCTCTTTTGCATCACCATCCAAAAAAAATTTTTTAGGGGGCCCCAAAAGATGATTTCGGGGGGGGGCCCGCATTGCCTAGTTTCGGCCTCGCATGCTAAAGATAATGATCTAGCTCAGGGGTGCCCAACCTTTTCTGACTCGGGAGCTAAGATTTGCTCAAATTGAAAGAGTATAGGAGCTACTGGTCATGGGAATTACGCAAATCGTAAAGGAAAATGCGGTGAAGTGCACAAAAAAACGCTCTTCAATCCTTCAGATGTTTTGAATTCCACCAAAATCTATGTGAAAAGCTAAAAAAAGGTCTTCACGGTCTGGACGCGTTACGTGACTGGAAATGCTGGCAGCCGACCTGACGTGCGTAAACATGCCACATAGGTCCGCGATCGACAGCCAAGCATTCAAAGATCGACCGGTAGATCGCGATCGACTGGTGGAATAATGGGCACCCATGATCTAGCTTTATATGAGCTTATGCTAGTTCTCTTTTCTGGTTGAGTTTTTAAATGGTTTTGAATTTTTTTTCTACCTACCTAATGGGCGGCTAAATCACTTTTTCCAGTGCAACTTAACATAAGAAAAAATCTATGCGTAGCTTTACAAATAAGTGAAAGCTCGTACGTATGCAATTCAGTGAAATAGATGATTGGATGCTAGTTTGGTATGTAATCTACCGAACCTTTCTTCCTTTAGCAATCACGTGACACTTATTATCTTATCGTAGGCCTATCGAGATAAAGTAGAAGAAAGAGATTAGGTTCGTACATTCGGTAGATCACACAATAAACTGGTACCAATGATTGTTATTAAAAATAATAGACTATTGTACGTACGCCTTCCTAAATACCTATATCTACACATTTCATTATGTTAATAGCCTATAGCCAATTTTACCAATAGCTAATGCCCTAGCAAATTTTTACAGTAGCTATGTCTAACCAATAATATAAATCTTATTCTTATCCATCTAATAATATTCGCATTTTTTCGTGAAATGTGGCTAATTTAAAGCTACAAGACTGTTATTGATACATTATGAGGCACCGTTTGGAAAAAAATAATATAGGTTTTTTTACTTGTTTTTTCGGCCAAATTAAACTAAACATGTTATCATTTTTTCCAAACGGCGAAGGGCGCCGTTTGGAAAAAAATGATATAGGTTCTATTTTCTTTCATGCTATTTTTGCTTCATTTATATTTGTTTGATTTTATTCAATCTCATACATTTTTTTGACGCAGCTCCTAGATCGCTACCATAAAGTGCTTTTTAATCAACGTGGCGCCGTTATTTTTTGTTGTATTCAAAAAATGTCTACTTATGTGCAACGTGCTTATTGGCAAAACGGCATTGTTTAATCCCGACACAAAATCGTGACCATTGGTTTATAGCGGACGTGTTTTGTTCTTTGCATATTTTTCTTGCTTTGTTCTTTTACTGCATTACAAAATAAAAGTAACGCGCATATAGTTGACCTATATTTTGAGGCAGTCCAACAAGTCTTTTTCTGCATTGTAATCGAAACTGAAGAAACAGGTCTCAGCAATTAATCTGAGTGGGAAGAGCGTCCGCCTCTGGGGCGGGAGACTCTGGTTTGATTCCGAGTTTGGTCAAACCAATAACTAACTGGAATTCACCGCTTCCCCGCTTCACCCACAGCATTTAAGGGACAATGGAGAACAAGCCGGCAAGTTCACTTGTTGTTCCGCTGGGAAAGACACTTAATGGGATTTACCAATCTTGGCAAGGTAGACAGGTGGCCGGCAACTCCCAAGCGAGCTCGTTACAGCGCTTGATCGCTTTCTCGTGATAGGGGGATAAATATGCAACTAAATATAAAAAACAAGACAATGATGAAAAATCTTGAAACTCTTTGACAAGAGTTTGAAAGAGTAGAGCTTCGTCGTAACGAGAGGGAATCATGTATCCGCAGACTATAGCTATCACTAGCGTAGCCAGGATTTTGCAATGGGGGGGAGGGGATTACCGCCCGAACCCGACCCGAAAAGGCCGGCCCGAGTCCAACCTTGAGATGGGCGCTTACCGATATTTTTTCCTTCTGATACTCAACACACACCCACTCCTGTAATTCTTCAATTCCCTTTACTACTTTCCTATGAAAGCTGAGACTAATACCGCTGTTACAAGTGCGATGTTGCCATCGCTGGCAGCGGTCGCAATGCAATCCTTCTTGCCTCTTTCTTACAAGTTTTCGACACACTACGCAAGCATCAACTGTAACGTCTTCATCCGCCATTGTAAGTGGAAGCTAAGTATAGCTGAGGGTGCGGTGGAGTTGTTTTATATATACGCAGAAGTCGTTTGTAGATTGTTTCTCACCAGCCGTAGTAATTACGGTGGCCACGGGGGGCTCAGATAAAAGTTCACTCTGATTAAGAATTTGGATTAACAAAATTCTCACACTTTATTTTTCTGCGAAGAGCGAAAATTTGATTTACGGTCGAAGATGGGAAAAAATAGAACTGAAGCAGTACATTTTGCTGTATTTTTTTTTTTTTTCAAATCAAGTTGATTTTTCTCTCATGTGAATCATCATGAGGTTATGAAAAACAAGTTCGGAGGGCTTGAAATCTGCTGTTCCATTTATGCTGTCTTCAACGTCTCCACCCTTAAAATATCAAATATTCGAAAACCTTAGCAGCAAATATTTACGGCGCGTAAAAAATGACACCAGATTATTAGTTATAACTTGTTACGTATCTATAGTATGTTTATTTTCATCAAGCACAGCCATAAAGTATTCACGATTTGTTGGATATTCCCTCTTGCTCTTGGTATCGCACTTGACAAAGTGAAACCGAACGAAAATAGTTATCAAGTCAGCCATCATCGTTTAATATCACCAACAAAACAATCACATCGTCCAAGTCCAAGGCGACAATTAATTATACTGCATAGGCCTAAGGTTGATGCAATTGCGATGAAATTGCCATCGCAGAAATTGGGTTTTCGATGAGCGATATTCATTTGGCTACTGAGCTGATAACATAGTTAGCCTACATTAAAAATGATTTGAGATAAATGTTTTCATTAATGGTTAAACCATCTCCGAAGAAGTGAAAACAGATTAAAACAATTAAACTCATTTCTTTACAAATTTTTGTTGATTATAAAAGAAAAATGAAAGAGCGATTTTTGGCACTAGAAATAAAAAAAATTTTACTTCGTCTTTGAGCTTTGCTCGGTTTTCGCCTGATGGTACCAACATCAAAATTTACTGCCCATGCGCAAAAGTCGAACGACTTCCTTTTGAAGAATTAGTGATTTTCATACGCTTAGCTATATCAGTTATCACCACGTTTAAAGACGATACTACGTTATAACTAGTTACTTATCTAGGAAGTAGCCGTAAGTTTACCAAGAATACCAATGCTATTACATTAAGTAGAGTTAGTGCTTTTCTGTAGCTTATAAGTGGCGGGAATATTACCAACAGCACAAAAACATGTATTGCTACAAATTGACATGTGGTATTGAACTACATTTTTGATTTTGTCAATTATAGTCGTTACTCCTTACACAATTGTAGGAGCTATCGTGAAGCTCAGGCCAGCACACGCTTTCTACAACGTAAAATATCTGTGCTAACAAATTAGAAGGCGAGAAGTCACGTTCACACCTGCAATGCCGCCCGCTGCGTTTAGAGCTGTAATTGTTACACTAGGCATATTTTGCAGTAGTGCAAAATCACACGATTTAAGAAACAATATTTTCGGAACCTATTATCGTAAAATGTTTGTTACATCATTGATTTAGACTATTATTGACTGAACTTGAGCATGAAGAAATCAATCCATTAACCGTAGTACCGGTAGTAGGTATTTTTTAACTTCGCCCTCGAATACACAAATATCTGATTAATTTCGAAGAGCCAATTCACCGCAGAATGAGCGATAATAATTTTTAGGGTTGAAGTGTCAGCAATTGCGTTTTTTTATATGTTATTTGAATTTTGAAAAAAATTACCCCTGACCTTGACATAAATCGATTAACGAAACATCGAAACGTAATGTGCAGTAAGCCTATGCAAGAAGAAAAAATCCGAGAATGCCGTGGAAATCATCGAAGTAAAGTGTGACGAAAGATCCATAAGCGAAAGAAATGAGTGACGAAGTGACAACATCGGTATTGATTAAAAGTTATACCCGAGATAAAACAAGAAACGCCCGGGAGTCCCGTTGGCTTCGTCGAAGCATGGTGTAACGAAAATTCCAAGTGACGAGAGTTCCAAGTGACGAAAGTTCCGTATGACGAAAGTTCTGGCAACCGAAATTCAGCACCCCCCTCACTATCACTGTATCATAGCCACTCCGTGATTACTCGGATCTAACAGTCTAACCGGCAAAGCTATCTACAGATCTATGGGTACTTAAGTCAATTTTCTTTGTTTTAGCCTACATCACATTTTTAGTTTTGTCGCCTATATTAACCAGAATCAAATCTTTCAAACTACTCTTTTGCTGATACTGTTACAGCCTAGTACAGTCAAAATAGGGGCTTGTTTGGATTAGTCCTTATCTTATTCTGTTATTGCACTGTTGCAGAGAATTGTTTCTGTCAAGCAAAAACGAATTTAGCTGGGAAAGTTTTGGGTGCCAGTCACTGTTCCATCTAAGGTACCAAATTTTAAAAAAATGAGAAATTTTGGGCAAAATTTTTCAATTTTCGTTTAAGCTTGCCAATGGTGATTTTTGACAAAATTTGAATCAAATTGATCAATGTTATGGAGCAAAATGAAAGTCTCATACCGTACTCTGCAAGCTCAACTTTGTAGCAAAAATTGGATCAAACTTTCCTTATCAGTTACCGATACCCTCCTTAAACAGTTAAATCTTTGGTCAAGTTTTTTATTAAAATTTATGCAGTAGCTATTTCTACGAGACGGTACAAATAGCGTTTGGAGTTATTTCTACGTGAGAGTCAATCATTGCATGTTAATGTTAGTTACATTATTATTCTAATCTATTACCGGTACCCTCACGAATCTGATGGTTGATTACAGGTCATCACAAGAATTGAACCGAAGCTAAATGAACCGAACCAAAGCCGCAACGAGAGTTGAACCCAAAACAAGCGCGGCGCTTCCCTATACACGCTGCGCTCTAAGTCACTGAGCTAGAGAAAAGTCGAGACAATCTAGCATATAATGGCGTTTATAAACCCACGCTTGACACAATCTATGGGCTATGCAACTCTCACGTACAAATAATTCCAAACACTAGAGCATTACTTGCAGAGATGGGCGCGATACTCAATTTTTGAGTTAATCGGTATCGATACACGATACTTGAAAATAGAGTTAATCAATGCCGATACACGATACTTTGAAGAGGTTTGTCTTTTTCTTGCTTTTGTTTTTTCTCCTACTTTGATTACAGAGTCTATGAATCGATAGTTCCGTGAACAATCGATTAAAAGTCATTTTCTGGGCTTCTCATAAACTCTGTGGCGTCGCTTTTTATTTTATATCATTTCCTCCTGATTAGTTTTGTACTTTTAGCTGTTGCCGAAATAATAAATAAAATAAAAACGAAAAAAAAGGTGTTAAATCGATACCGATATCGATACTCGTATCGCCGATACAATATCAGGAAAAAAATCAATTAAAAAAAATGGTTTACAAATGAATTAAAAACACTGCTACAAGTTTGCAATCTGCGGACAATTGCAAAACGAAAAAATATCACGTATATTTTTTTAGCGATCAATGCGCTATACGAGCTTGCTTAGAAGTTGCAAGCCATCTGTCTACCACAACAAGATGGGGTGATCCCGTTAAGTATCTTTCCCAATGGCACAACAAGTGAACTTGCGGTCTTCAGGTCTTGTTCTCCACACTGTTTCTGTGGTTGCCAGTAATTTCGCCACATGGTACTGTAACTTCGCCGCAGTAACTTTGCCACACTTTTATACATCGAAAATTTACATTGCCTACACCGAAACAAGACTTTAAATTCCTGGTTGCCGTAAAAAATTTTATCGGGCTTTTCCAGTTAAATTTATTAAGGTAAAGGTGAGTTTACCGATACGCGATGACGCGACTAAAATCATAATGTAAGTAGATGTGGAAGGATTTCGCAGGTTTTCGCGTGATCGGTGAACAGTAAAACAAAACAAAAAAACAAAATTTCGTCGCGAGCCGCGTATTGGTAAACGCAACTTAACATCGTCACATGGTAACCTCGCCACATAATCGAAACTGTGGAGGAAGATGTGGGGAGAGGTGTGGAAAAGTGCGTGGGGTGAGTGGGGAAGTGTGTTGGGGTGTAGGGGGAGGTGAGGGGAGCTGTTGGAAGAGGTATGGGTGGTGTGGGGGGAGGTGTAGGGAAGTGTGTTGGGAGGTAAGGAAAGATGTGTGGGGAGTGGAGAAGTGTGCGAGAGTGCATGGGGTGAGTGGGGAAGTGTGTTGGCGTGTGGAGAAAGGATGTGGGTGGAGGAATGGGGGAGGTGTAGGGAAGTGTGTTAGGGTGTGAGGCCCCAACACACTTCCTCCCACACTTCCCCACATCTCCTCCTTTACCTCATTCCCTCACCTTTCCCTACATCTTCCCTTACCTCCCCACACCCCAACACAACTTTGCTACATCTCTTCTCATACCGGTGCGGTACCTCTTCCCACATCTTTCCTTCCTCCCCCCACACCCCAACACATTTTCCTACTATATTCCCACATCTCCCCTCACCTTCTGAAAGTGTGGCGAAATTACCATGTGACGAAGTTTCTGTGGCGAAGTTACCATGTGACGAAGTTACTGGCAACCGTCCCTTTAATGCTGAGCGTCAAGCAGGGAAGTTGTGAATAGCAATTTTTAAAGTCATTGGTTTGACCCGACTCGGAATCAAAACCCAATCTACAGCTCTCGAGGCGGACGCTCTTATCACTCAGCCATCTGAGTTGTTAATTATGACATGTTATAATTTCACAATTAACGTCGTTCAATGGCGTTGCGAAACAATTAAAAATAGGCTGGTGATAAGAGAAATTTGCGGACAATACGTCTCTTTGAATCAATGAGGGAATTTAGCTGTTTAGTTTCATTTCACATTCTTCAGAAACCGTAAATGAACACGCAGTCAACACCTGGTAAGATTGATCTTGCTCAAAAACAGTATCGAGATACTTGTATCGGCGATACACAAAAACATGCTTAATCGATACCGATATGCGATACTGTAGTGAAACACTTAATCGATACTGATGCAAGAGTATGGCGCGATACGTATCGCCGATACAAGTATCTCGATACTGCCCATCTCTGGGTACTTGTACGGTCACGTACAAATATCCACTGCCTAAAATTTATATCTGGTCAAATTCGCACTTGCCAAAATTGTAGAGGAAACAGTGGTGCCAGTAACCACGGTATCATATGTAAGGGTCAGGGTGAGTTAGAATTAGAATGAGAGTTTTGCTTGACAGAGAAGCTTCCCAGCAATAAAATACGGCTTATTCCAAATGAGCTCCTTAAACTGTTAAAATCCACCTTTAGTTGTGTCTATGGCTGGTGTAGATAGCGAGTGAAGTTGCTCCGTATCAACTCTACCCAGAACCTACATCTTCTACAAGCATTAACTATTTTACTAGGAAAACAAGCTATAGAGGTACCGTAACCATTCATTTTACCTAATTAGGTTTATCCATGTCAATACCTTGATAACAGGATAACGGCTGCCGGTATCCTTACCAAGCAGTCTGTCTATAGACTTAAATTCTACAGTAATACCATTAGTGACCAACACAAATATCATTCTTCACTAACCTGTTCTGTTTGTTTTAAGGTGGGTACTTGCACAGTAGCATACGTACTACATTCACTTCAATACTTCACTTGCCTTCTTTTCTCCACCACGGTAGACAGCACAGCACGAAGAAAGCGGCAACTTGAAAGGATTTCTGATTGGATGGCATATCAGTGTTGCCGGTTAAAACATACATTTGGTAAATATTATTTATTTTTAATCATAGTTACTGATTAGTATATTCACAGTCTCTATTGTAGAGACTGTAGTGGTAGTAGACTCTATTAGAGACTGTAGTAGTAGACTCTATTGTGGAGACTGTAGAGACCGATAATTAAATAATTTTTTGACACCCACTCTTTCGACCTTGTCAGATCGCATCAGCGGGGATTTCAGGATTCCTCAAGAAATAAAATCTTATTTTCTATCGATAAAATAATAACAATAGAAAAATTCAAGTGTTTTAAAGAAAACACAACTTTTTTACAAAAAAAATCCTGCACATGCATGAAAATACTTGTTCTGAACTGCTGTAAATAATATTTGAAAGATTTTAAACGTAAATAAATTTTTGCAAGAAATTTTACAACAGTGCTGCGTGAAAATACAAATTATGTTATGTCGAAAACACAACCATTTTACAGAGTTGGAAAGACTCGAGTCCGAATCTGGACTCGAGTCCACTTTTTGAGGACTCGGACTTGGACTCATGCTTCTGGGACTCGGACTTGTACTCGGACTAGTGCCTATGGGACTTGGACTTGCACTCGGACTCGTAAATACCTCAGAAGTTTGTTGTGTTTGTTTAAATTTTCTAAATATTTAAAATCTTGCAGAAGCGACACAAATTTTTGCTTTGCTTAATATCGGCAAAAGCTTTTCACAAAATTGCCAGAGCTAATTAAATAATTACTTAGCTTTTGTGCGAAGTTAATCGGCGAAAATAAGACAGCGGAAAAATGCGATATACCTGCATAAAGGTGCTAGCACTTTAATTTGTTCCCAGACAAAGGTTCCCAGAATGCTTTTATCGAACAATAGAAAATAGCACTGCAAATATCTAGCGTGATCCGGACCAAACATTTTGCAAAATAAATTGTTTATACAATACCGGCGATTAGTAAACGCAAACGACTTGAAAACTCTCGATCCAATGCAACTAAGTTCTAATGAATTTTAGAGTTCCTCTGCAGAACTTCCCAATTATATACAGTAAATAATAGGTCTTGCTCAGGGACTGATTTATTTTCTTCTTTAACTTTTTTAAAAAGCAATTACAACGTTTTAAAAAACTTCAGCTGAAGCGAAAAGAATTAAAAACTGATTTTTACTAAAAATTGACGGTGTTTGCCAATAAATTAAAATATTGTCGACTAATTGTAAATATTTAGCTCAGATGGCCGAGTGGTATAGAGCGTCTGTCTCTTGAGCTGTAGACTCGGGTTTGATTCCGAGTCGGTCAAACCAATGACTTTAAAAATTGGTATTCACAGCTTCCCTGCTTGACGTTCAGCATTAAAGGGACAGTGTGAAGAACAAGCCGGCAAGTTTACTTGTTGTGCCGTTGGGAAAGGCACTTAGCGGGATTCCCCCATCTTGGTGTGGTAGACAGATGACTGGCAACTCCTAAGCGAGCTCGTATAGCGCATTGATCGCTTTCTCGTGATAGGAGGATAAATATGCTACTAACTAACTAACTATTTTTGTTAATGTGTTGTAGCTGTGGTATCAACGTTTCATTTCTCCGGAGTAATTGTTGTAGCGTGCAAGCCTATAGTTAAATAAGCTTTAATTACGAGTTTTCGACTCTGACATTACGTTATCTAATAACGGTAATAATTGAAAGACTGCAAACGGGTCGTGATCTCTAAGAAGGACCAACTCTGGTGGAGTGGTAGACAATCTAAATTATGAAAATACTGATAAAAATTGTAGGCCTAATAATAAGACCGATTTATCCTTTTTAAAATTGTCCAATCTACATCTGCATTGTGCTTCACAGATTTGTAAACGTTGAGCAATTAGCAATCATGTTGGTCATGACACGATCTCGAGTAGAAAACAGGGGACTCGTATAACATGCGGACTCGCACTCGCACTCGGACTCGTAACTTTAAATTATTATGGACTCGGACTCGCACTCAGACTCGTACCGTGCGGACTCGGACTCGTTACCTTAATATTTTGTGGACTCGGACTCGGACTCGCGACCAAGGAACTCGCACTCGGACTCTTAAAAATGGCAAAGTTCACAACACTGCCATTTTGAAAAAAAAAACATCACCACACGTATAATAATTGCTCTGAACTGCAGTAATTAATATCTACAAGGTTCTAAAAGCAATTTTGTTGCTTTTTGGCAATAAATTTTACAACAGTATCCTGCAAAAAATACAATTTGTGTTATGTAGAAAACACAACTTTTTTACAAAAAAATTACCAGCACACGTACAAAAGTAATTACTCTGAACTGCAGTAAACAATACGTGCAAGGTTCTAAGAGTAATATTGTTCAGTGCCGTGTAGAAAACACAAATTGCGTTATGTAGAAAACGCAACTTTTTTACAAAAAAATTACCAGCACACGTACAAAAGTAATTACTCTGAACTGCAGTAAATAATACCTGCAAGGTTCTAAGAGTAATATTATTCAGTGCCGTGTAGAAAACACAAATTGCGTTATGTAGAAAACGCAACTTTTTTACAAAAAAATTACCAGCACACGTACAAAAATAATTGCTCTGAACTGCAGTAAATAATACTTGCAAGGTTCCAAAAGTTATCCACTTATTTCTGGCAGTAATTTTTACAACAGTGTTGTGTAGAAAATTCAAATTGTGTTATGCAGAAAACGAAACTTTTTTGCAAATAAATTACCAGCACACGTAGGCCTACAGGTATAAAAATAATTGCTCCACACTCAAAAAAATATTACCTGCAAAGTTCTAAAGTTATCTACCTAATTTTGGCCGTATTTTTACAACGGTGCCGTGTAAAAAATACAAATTGCGTTATGTAGGAAACACAACTTTTTTACTAAAAAATTACCAGCACACGCATAAAAATAATAGCTCTAAACTGCAGTAAGTAATTCCTGCGAGGTTCTTAAAGTTTTTTTTTTTTTTTTGGCAGTAATTTTTACGACAGTGCCGTATAGAAAATATCCATTGTGTTAAGTAGAAAACACAACTTTTTTACAAAAAAATTACACAGCACACCAATAAGAGTAATTGCTCTGAACTGCAGTAAGTACAGTAATACCTGCAAGTGTGTTGTGTTTTTTGTGTTTTTTTGTGTTTTTTTGGCAGTAATTTTACAACATTGCAGTGTAAAAAATGCAAATTGTGTTATGCAGAAAACACACCCATTTTACAAAATACCGCCACACGTATAATAATTTCTCTGAGCTGCAGTAAATAATACCTGCAATTTTTTTGTAAAAAAGTTGCGTAAAAAAGTTAAAAGTAATTTTGTTTGGTTTTCGCAGGAAATTTTACAACAGTGTCGCGTAGAAAATACAGATTGTGTTATGTAGAAAACACAACTTTTTGCCAGAAAATTACAAGCGCACGTATAAAACTAATTGCTCTTAACTGCAGTAAATAATTTCCGCAAAGTTCTAAAAGTTATCCACTTTATTTTGGCAATGATTTTTACAACAGTGCCGCGAAAAAATACCAATTCTGTTATGTAGAAAACACGACTTTTTTACAAGCAAATTACCAACACACGTATAAAAATAATTGCTCTAAACTGCAGTAATTAATATCTGCAAGGTTCCAAAAGCTATCTACTTATTTTTGGCAGTAATTTTTACAACAGTGCCGTGTAAAAAATTCAAATTGTGTTATGCAGAAAACACGACTTTTTTACAAAAAAAATCACCAGCTCACGTACAAAAATAATTGCTGTTAGCTGCAGTAAATATTTCTGCAAGGTTCTAAAAGTTATCTACCTAATTTTGGCAGTAATTTTTACAACAGTGTTGTGTAGAAAATTCAAATTGTGTTATGTAGAAAACACAACCTTTTTACAAAAAAATTTCCAGCACACGTATAAAAACAATAGCTCAGAACTGCAGTAAATAATACCTGGACAAGGTAATAGTTGAAAATGGCGCATGCGCCACCGCATGTTCATCCATCGTCTCGTTTAGTTCCTCTAACTGCGTCATCTAAGGCAAGTTTTTTGCATGGGAGCCTGGAATGGAGCAAAAAACGATAAAAACGGAGTTGAGCTAAAGATGGTTTCTTGTTGTACATGCCGGTTTCAAACTAGTCACCGAAAAAATAATAAAACATCACATTTTTATCCTACACTGTTAGGCAAAAGGTGTGTTTTAACACCCATAAAGGGTGGTCTTTCTTTTCCACCCTTTGAAATTTTAGGATGAAATATTTTACCTTTTAAGGTGGAATTTGAAAGGGTGGGAATACCCACCCCATTAGTTTCTAGCCTAAAGTTGCTTTTCCACCCTAAAAGTAATGCTTAGGTATTACTTTTCCATCCTAAAACGTGAACTCTTCCACCCAAAATGTATGTTTAGATGTTTATTTTTCCAGCCTATAAGTACCTCTTATTTCAGCGATTTCCACCTTAAAAGTCGTGTTACCGTACTTTTATTTACGCGTATGGTTCTCCGTTTTGAAAGATCATGATTAACATGCTTTGGACGAGTAGGCAGAACGAATCAGCTAAAGCTTTCTGGACGACTAACATGATGGTGAAGTGACATGGAGTATATAATTGAAAATTGGAACGGCGGCTCAACGTTCTACCGCGACTATCACCGATTACGCTTGCTTACAAAATGGATAAAAAAAACACAGACGAAAGTCGACACGAGTCAAGTCAAGTCAGCTTTTATTTTGTCGCGGTAAATAACGCAGAAAAAAATAAGAAAAAAAAGCATGAAATCAATTGATAACTTACGACAGGAGACCGTGAAGGGACAAAAAGTCTTCGAGTCAAACGGTCACCTTCGAAAAAAAATTGTAAAGAAGCACTGAAGTGTGCTTGAATCATCGACATAGTTTTTACATGTTATAGAAATGTTTTTTTTTTTAAGACTTGGTTTTTTTGTTTTTTTTTTAATGATTTCAGTAAAGAAAAGAATATGCTGGACCAGTTTTTATGTTAATAAGGAATGAATTTCAGTGGCATAACAACGTAGCAAATATCACCTGGTCTAATCTGCCATATTTCTTGCGGACGAACAATGACTTTTAAGTATAATTTCGAAAACAAAATTGCTTAAACAAAATCAAAAACTGTTTCTTGGCCGTTGAGTCCACAATGAAATTGCTTACAAACCGCCAACTGCACCGTTTGTCAAGATCGCTTACAAACAGCATTTATTTTTTCCTACTCAAAAATTACACATTTAAATGAGCATAATTACACGTTACAGCACATCAAACATTACACAATAGTCAAAAAGTGGACATCATTTACGTTACTACTAGGACGACTTTTCGTCATCAAAGCTGTATTTTTAAAAAAATATTTTCAAGTCACATTATTAGGTCACAAAAATTAAAAAAATTATTAGGTCATAAAAATCGCCCTAATTATAACTGATTGATAAAACTTTGAGCAGTGACGCTCTTCGCAGTATCGCAAGAAATTCCTGGCAAATATGCCAAAAACGACAGAAACTTGACCAGGGCTTTCGGGAAGCAAATATCAAAAAACCAGTATGAACAGAGCATTAACAGTACAGCTTCTTCGGCATCTTCGATCATGCAAAGAAGCTGCTTCTCAATATAAAGTGAGTATCCCCAGCAGCATTTGTGCTTGCTCTCATTTGTGGAAATGGGCGTCTTTGGGGTAAAATTTTCCAAGTCTGCAACCTGTTAAAAGAAATCTCTTAGAAAAACAATAAACACGACAATAATAGATAGTTGTTACATAAAATGTAGAGATCACTTCACGTGTGTGGCCGTTCAGATAAAATTAACGTCAATTTTGTTTTGTTTACAGCGTTCCGAGAGCCCATAACGTGCGTAAGAGCGCTGAAAGCTTCTGATGCATAATACTGTAATTGTGTTTTTCGCCAACAGGACATGGCGTTTCAAAGTCCCAATCACATTCGCGAAACACACCAATCCCAACACGGATCTCCGAAACACATACTGGAACAAAAAACAAAACAAAGCTGCGATCTTCAAAATAGATAATTATCATTTAACACTTTTACTGACCGAGCCAATTTCTATGTAGTGATCGAGTTTTTCCCGGAACATGACAGGTAAACAAAGCAAGGCTTTTCTGCGCTCTGAAAAACAATTGCATCATCATATTTGTAAGTTCGAGTCTGGTCCATGTTAAAGAAAATTATCCACAATTAGCAAAAAATCAAGGATCGCCCAGGCCTTCTCATTCCGGATGCAGTTTGGTCTATTTAATCGTCTATTGCAGCTTTATCAATTGGATCCGGCTCTTCTTCTATTGAATCCCTAGGCACTTGGATATAGTAAGTAAATAGTAAGTAGTATTCTTTATTTGCCTGCACAGGTGACAACGAAAATAGAGCACAACATTCAATAACGAAAAAAAAAAAAAAAATTCAAAACATTGTGCGAAGGCTAGGAAGCATCGAGCAACCGTTAGGTTTTCCAGTCAGATGCTTCCTAACATGCGCAGCACGAAAAACATGAAGATTTACATGATACGATATAGGGCATAGAGGCTTTCAATTAAATGATACTATGAAATACGCAATAACAACAAACGATAATGAAAACGACAAAAAACTACAAAAAACCATAAGAGTTCAGGGGGAAAAGGCAAAGCGAATAACATTTGGGTTGCTAGGTCGGTGTGTGGTTATCAGATCAAGTCAGAAAACAGTTAACAATTATAGTTATCTAGTAGTTTCAATTTCAATTTCTTTTTGAAGGAAACCCAGGGCATGCTCTTAATTGTGGGATCTATGGTGCTCCAAATTTTCGTGCCTCTAAATGCTAGAAGATTTTTAGCGAAAGATTTGTTAACACGAGGCAGAAAATAAACGTTTTTATCAAGTTGTCTAGTATCGTGAGAGTGTATGGATTTCAATTTTGTAAAAGAATTGTTCAGAACTGGTGGAAGATCATTGTGATGTAATAGATACATAATTTTGGCTAATTCTAATTTGTAGATATCATCTAGAACAGGGTGGTCCAAGGTTGACAGTGTCGCGGGCCAGATTATTTTTTGTATATTAATTCGCGGGCCACACACAGCAACATCAGCGTGAACTAATAATAAACAAAATATTGCACACTTCTTTACGGCTTCTCTGTCTCTGAAACCTTTTCCATTTTTAGCCAGTATCAGAGAAACTTCGTAAGATGCCTTCTTGTCAGAAAGATTAGTTTTTCTGAAGTTGGTCATTAGCTTATAGTATTTGCCTTTTAAGTTTTTTACAACTGCTATTCTAGCATATCCGTCGTATTGTTCATACTGACTCTTGTGACGTGTTTCGTAATGCCGTTTTAAGTTGTATTCTTTTGGCACTGACACAATTTGCAGACATGCCAGGCATTGTGGTTTACTCGTACCCTCAACAAATAAGTACTTTTCCTCCCATATGGAGTTAAAATGTCTAATTGGATTGGTTAACTTTCTTTTCACACTCATTTTTGCCAAATAATTGTAAATCTGAAAGTTATAAACCACTGCAGAAACAAATGTAGGTTTTAGATTTCAACTGATTCTACTTTTCTGACTATCAAGAGTAACTTTACAACCTTACCGCTAGTATGACCCTGGATTGAATAATGATAGTGAAGTTGTTACCATTATTATGTTGCAACGTAACAATGCAATGATTGTGACATTGCAACGAAACAATGCGAAAAACAATTAATGACCTTACAATTGTTGTAACGTCATAAATTGTTTTTTCGATTAGTTTTTATTTATACTGCTTCACGTACGTTTTACTATCCTGCTGAAAATGAATCGAGCCTTAATCGAAATGTTCAGGCTCAAATTGTTTCTTATACCTTTGCTTAGACTTAGAGGTTCAGGAAACCGTGTTGACTCCGGCTATGTAACGTAGGAATGCGTGTAAACAGGAAAAGTAGGTAGATGACTAGCGAATCGTAAACTAAGCACAGCGGGGAGTTCGGTTCAAAACGCAAAACTGCAAGCGTTGAGTCAAAATAAGTTCGTAACGTTCCTTACCAATAATAAATGTGACTGATTGTACGTTGTAAGTCGGTAACTTGGATGTTTTCATATTTCACTAAGACTTTCTCCAGTTTCTCCAGAATTTTTGCAGAATCTTCCGCGGGCCAAAGAAAATGCTGCCGCGGGTCACTAGTGGCCCGCGGGCCTGGGTTTGGACCACCCTGATCTAGAACTAAGAAATTTAGATGCTGATATAACTCGGTTATGGGGGTGTTGTAATCTTTTTTACCAATAATTCTCAAGATTGTGTTGAGTCTAACTCGAAGTTGTTTCAGTTTGACTTCAGAGGCTGTACCCCAGGCGCTAATTCCATAATGTATTCGTGAATAAACTAAACTATAGCAGAGCATGCTCAGGGTTTCCTTAGAAGCAAATGGTCGTAGTTTATAAAATAATCCAGAATAACGCGCCAGTTGCAAGGACAAATGACTGATGTGCGAAGACCAAGTGAGGTCGTCATCAAGTAATACGCCCAGATATTTAACTTTATTTACTCTAGAAAGAGTATAGTCATTTATATGCAGGTTAAATTCACAATCTGCTTTGGTTCTTGGTTGCTTATTGATGATCATGTAGTTTGTTTTTACATAATTTAGCGATAGTTTGTTTTTGCGAAGCCAATAATCAATTTTGTGCAGTTGATGATTTACTCGATTTTCCAAGTTGTTTAGATTGCTATCAGCTAGCAATAAAAAAGTGTCGTCGGCAAATATTGTGACGCCAAAATCGGAGGCTAAAGGAAGATCATTGATATACATTAGGAACAAAGTAGGGCCTAGGCATGATCCCTGAGGAACACCACAGTTTATTGTTTTCTCTTCTGATTTAGCGGCATAAATTTTAGTGTATTGTCGTCTGTTATTTAAATAACTTGCGAAAAGATCCAATGCAATTCCACGAATCCCAAAGTATTTGTTCATTTTAAATAGTAAAATGCTGTGATCAACAGTATCAAAGGCTTTCGACAAGTCAAGAAAAAGACAGCATTTGAACTCAATATTTTTGATTATCTTATCATATATATTGTTTATAGCATAAGCTGTAGAGTATTTTTTTCTAAAGCCAAATTGATGATCACTGAGCAAATTAAATTTTTCAAGGAATTGCGTCAGTCTACAGCTGATTAATTTTTCAAACATTTTATTGAATTGGGAGAGGATTGAAATAGGCCGATAATTGTTAATATTATTTGTAGATTGGTCTTCTCCTTTTTTGTAGATTGGTATTACTTCTGCAAGCTTTAACGCATTCGGATATATACCCTGAGTTATTGCGAGGTTGAAGAGTTTGCAGAGTAGCGGAGAGATAATGTGTTTACTAATTTTTACGTAGAAGGTATCAATATCTCCCACTCTTTTAGCTTTTTTGTTAGATAACGAACTAATCAAAGCAGCAACTTCATCTTCAGTTGTAGGACTAATGTAAAACGATTTTAGCGATGATGGAGCTGACGAAATACTTTGACTCTGTTGTGATTCGATTGGTTTCATAGCATCGGCTAGATTTTTTCCCACATTAATAAAGAAGTCATTGAACAATTCAGCCATTCTTTCATGATTATCAATAACTCCATTCTCAGTATTTAAGTTATTAAGAATTGTAGATTTACAAGGTTTTATATGTGTTAATTCTCGGATGGCATTCCAAAGCTTATCCGGTCTACTTTTATTATCAATGAATAATTTATTATAATAATTCTGTTTGGCACGACCAATCGCGCGATTTAACGTATTACGATATTTTCTATGCATTTCCCGAAGTACTGGGTCAAGGTTTTTGTGGAGGAGCTTAAACATTCTATTTTTTCGCTTGATGCATTTAAGTAGGCCTGGAAAAAGCCAGGGTTTTGATTTTAACCTGGATTCTTTTCTGGTTGCCTTTCTCAACGGAGCGTGATTGTTAACTGTTTTTGCAAACTTGTCAATAAATACATCAAACAGATTATTTATATTTTTTGAATCAGATACATTAAGCAAGTTCATTTGAGATGACAAGTCCACAAGAAAGCTTTCCAATTGGAAATGACTTAAGTCTCTTATGTATATTTCATTATCATTCATTAACTTCGGTTTGTTAACAGGAATTAAAACAAACGTCCCATAATGATCCGAGAAGTCGCATAAAGAAATACCGTGGGACAACGTACAATTAGAGAGGGTATTGTTGGTATAGATATAATCCAACAATGTTTTTGAGGTCGGGCTAATTAGGTTGGGGTAATTAGGATTAGAAGAGTTAGGATTAATATCCGCCAAACGACATCGCGGATCTGCTAGCCAGGACTGGCTCCAGCATATCCTCCACCTCCTTGCCACTTCGCCTAGGCCCTCTGGCCTCTCACATCGCCACACCCTACATTCTTTCTGGAAAAACCTGTCAAACTAGACAAAAGCCTCCTCCCTTGCCAAGTTTTTAATGTCTATGCTGAGGAGCTTGTTCTTCCTCGTTCTGTACGCTGTGCTCTTTCTTGCCTTCGCTGCAATGGCCACAGCCTTCTATTCTTGTCTTTATCTAGCTCGGATTGGCAGGATAGAATCTCCTTGCAGCTACTGCGGACTCTAAACCGAAGGTCTGTAGTTGGAAGTCTGGATTTTAATTCTATCTGAAGAGCCACCTTGGCTCCTCTCCATCCACTCTGGACTTTGGATCCCGCCTTGGGGTGTTGCCTGCATGATGCTGGGTCTGCGTAGAGTTACTTCACGTCCCTATCTCTTGGACGGGGTTGGGTAAACCTCCAGCACCATCATTATACTATCCCAGTATATATATAAAATAGAATTATTAGAATTAACCCATTCACTTTAAAACCATTCTAAACAGATTTGAAAAACGCCGAAGACATCTTTTCAGTTTGGGTAGTCTTGAAAAAGACTGTTTTTGATCCAAACATTTTCGTCTCGTTCTCTTCAGGGTTCAACGCGAGAGTAGCTTGAGAAGAATAAGGTGGTCTATGTAACACCATTAGCTACATCGAAGAATCTGCAACAAAAAAGGAGAAAAAGGAAAAGGGCTGTGATTGGTTAATAGTGAAGAGTTAGGATTGGTTGTTCAAGGACACTTGTGATTGGACGAATAAGAATGAATTTTAGAATCCAACTATCGGAGAATTTGCAGCGAGTAGACAAATTCCTTTTGACGACACAGAATAGGTTTGGGCGTTTTAATGAAAGTTGCCTCCAGCTCCCCCAAGAGGAAAAGTGTTCTAGCTTTTGCTAAAATAGAATACTGGTCAATATGATAATGAGAGGCACAATCAGGATTTTGAATTAAGTGTTGACCAATAGCTGAATCGCAGTCTTGTTGTCTCAGTGGAGTAGTAATTTTGCAGTTACGGTAGTAGTTTTGCAGTTACTGCTCCACTGAGTCAACAAGACTGCGATTCAGCTATTGGTCAACACTTAATTCAAAATCCTGATTGTGCCTCTCATTATCATATTGACCAGTATTCTATTTTAGCAAAAGCTAGAACACTTTTCCATTTGGGGGCGCTGAAGACAACTTTCATCAAAACGCTCAAACCTATTCTGTGTCATCAAAAGGAATTTGACTACTCGCTGCAAATTCTCCTAGCATTTAAAGGCGTCTCTTGACCTTGCTGAAAAGTGAAGCGTTGGCTAGATCTGTTTATGAAGCTATCGGCCCTCTGGTTCACAAAGACCCAGATTGTATTGACTACCTAAAACGCACAAAGATGTTCCCCTCCGACCCATCCTATCTATGATTGGCTCTGCTCAGCATGAACTGGCAAAATTTCTTTCGGCGACCCTTCCACCAGTTCAAGATCTATTTTCCAGCAATTGTGCCAAAGATTCTTTTTCTTTCGTTCAAAACATGCAGCAGCTCACTTTTGACCCAGATGATTGCTTTATCTGTTCCTTCGACATCTCCAGTTTGTTCACTAATATACCTTTGGCTGAAACTATTCAAATTTGTGCTGACACCTTCTATGACGGCGATCTTTCACCTCCACAGTTTTCCAAAGAAATTTTTATTGAGCTGATGAACGTCGCTACTACCTCCGCTGAGTTCAGTTTTAATAACGTTATGTACCAGCAAATTGATGGTGTTGCAATGGGTAGTCCACTCGGTCCTGCTCTAGCCAATATTTTCGTTGGCTACTATCAAATAAGTTGTTTCAAAGTACAAACAAGCGTTTTTTCTATATTAGATATGTAGGCGATACTTTTTCTATTTTTAGAAAAGAAGCGGATGCAGACCAGTTCTTTCTTGCTCTCAATTCATTACACCCAGCTTTGAAATTTGCCATGGAAAAATCCTGATTGTGTCTCTCATTATCATGTTGACCAGTTTTCTGTATTAGCCAAAGCTACCACAATTTTCCACTTGGAAACGCTGGAGACAACTTTTATCAAAACGCTGAAACCTATTCTGCGCCGTCAAAAGGAATTAGTCTACTCGCAGCAAATTCTCCGATAGTTGGATTCTAAAATTCATCCATATTCGACCAAACACAAGCTTTAACAACCAATCACAATCCGTCTGTCCTTTAACAACCAATCACAGCCCTTTTCCTTTTTTTCCTCTTTTGTTGCAGATTTTTCGATGAAGCGGATGATAACATATAGACCACCTTATACTTCTCAATTTACTCTCGCGTTAAACTCTCAAGAGAGCGAGACGAAAATGTTTGGTCCAAAAACAGTCTTTTTCGAGACTACCTAAATTTAGAGGATGTGTTCGGCGCTTTTTAAGTCTGTTTGAAAAGAGCTTCCTGAATTTTGGTGTTGTATTTCGTGTTGCACGTCCTAATTACTTAAAAATTGTCAATATTTATGTTGGCATGGTTACAGAATTGGCAATCATTTATGTGGTATCGTATTGGTGATTTTCCCTTAGGTTGGAGGTGCTCTTGTATTCTGGTACCTAAATGTCGTGTTGTCATACCAACGTACGACATATTCGTATCACACGAACAAAAAAATTTATCCACTGCATTTGATATCAATTCAACAGGAGTAACACACTTTAACTGAAAATACGTTTCAACTTTTAAAGTTACATAATACACGTTAATATCCACATCAAACTTCATTTTAACAAAGTTACTGAGTTTTTTCGCAAATTAGTGGGAAGGTTTTCCGAAATACGGTAAGCCGATTGTGAACAAAAATCCTATTCATAGTTGCTCGACGTATTGTTCTAAACCAATTAGGATAACCATTATTCTGAAATATCCCGCATAGATTTTTAACTTCACGCGTATACAATTCACAATTCGAACACACCATTTTAGCCGGGTATAATAAGCAAGTAATTAAGCCAGTTTTCCAAGCAGTAGGACATATAGCATTAAGATTCAGTAATACTCCAGTATTGGTGTGTTTCCGCCAAACTCAAGTCTCGTATCCATTATCCAACAACTTTATCTGAACATCTAGGAAATTTAGCGTCGAAAATTCGGTGGCTTTTTCTACAGTGATCTTGATATCTTTATGCTGCGAATTTAACACCTTCAAAAATTTTAAACAATCATTATCACAGTCAAAAACAGCGTAAACATCGTCGATGTATTTGTAACGATATAACTGTTTTTTTTATGGATTTGTTTTAAACGCTTTGTCTACAAAAAGGTTCTAGATCAGTGGTTCACAACCAGTGGGCCCATGGACACATTTTGAGGTGGGCCACAGAACTGTTTAAAAAATTGCTAGATTTATTAAAATATTCTGTTTTATTTGTGTCACTATATAGTTAATTTTACACTTTTGTGTTTGTTTAGTAATTTTGACGGTAGTAGCGATGAATGACGCTGCTGTTTTTTTTGCTACAGAATGGTAATTTTCATTCCAATTATTCAATCAATAGTGTGTAGTTTCATGGAAAGTTTGTAAAACCAATCTAGGCGATTGTCGTAAGAAGGTTTATTTCTCGTTGTGTTGGTGGCGTGATACAATCCATGCATTCGATTGCGTCATATATGGACTTTGATTTTGAGCTACTGCAACAGTGTGGTTCTCAAACCAAGCCACTTGGCTCCCTAAGGTGGAATTAGCAAGTTGAAGGGATGAACATCGGCGAATCCAGGGAGAAATGCGGGAAATGCACCATTCATTTTCAACAGTGCTTTGAATGAATAAAATTTTGCCGTTATTTCGAACCTCTTCATAACAATATGCCTAAGTCGCCTTAAGCATGCTTAATCAAAACTGTGCGAACAAAATGCATCATATTTGGTAAAGCACTCAAAATTAGAAACCAAAACCATAAACAAAATTTGCCTGAAAATTGTTCAAAAAGCACTAAAATGACCATTATAGTAAGTAAATTTTCAAAAATTTTCCGAGGGAGCAAGCCTCCGGACCCCCCTAGAATCGTTTTTGTTACTAAAGTTGCTTAAAATTAACTCTGCCGGAAAAAACTGCGCTTGAAAAAGTGACGAAATTTAATGCCCTCCCTAAAAAAATTTCGGAATACGTGAAACATTTTAAAAAAGCTAATTTACGCCCGTTTCCGGGTCTAATCGTGTTTTTGTTTAGTTAACATTCAACCTAATTCAAAATTACATCTTCCCCCCACCAAAACTTCCGGGATCGGCTTCTGAGGATGAATACTCGTTTAGAAAGGATAAAAAGATAATGGGCCACAGAATTTCAGCGCATCAAAAAATGGGCCACGAAAGAAAAAAAGTTGAGAAATGCTGTTCTAGACCGATACGTTGTTTTCCGAAGTTTTCTTCGTGGGATTGTTTCGTAAGGTTGCATTATGAAGTCATAATTGTCTACTGACGTAATTGTTTCGTGAATATTCTGGACAGATTTCTCCGTTGCGTAATTTCACTGAGTCAAAATTTGTGCTTGTGCGGTTTGGTGTGAATTTTTGCATGTCATATGATTTCTCTTGACGTCACAATTGTGTTTACCGTGTTTTGGTGTGAGTTTTGCATGTCGTGTGATTTCTCTTCTTGTTTCTTTTTGAGAATGCGGTGGAACATTCTCGAGCTTGCATTTAGAGTATAAATAAGCGTGAATTTTCGAGCGTAATTATTCGAGAGTAAATTTAGTGTGCGTAGAGTAAGCAATATTGTTGTATGCTGAAGGGTATAGCCCTTGTTGTATGGTGTTACTGAAGTGAGCAGTGGTGCTTGTGTTTATTGAAAAGTAGTACGGTGAGTACCGTAGCTAAGTGAGTTAAGTTGGGTCGATCATTATATTCGTTTGGTGAAGAAGGTGTTGGTTTTTTTGTGAGGTCAGAACTAATAACAAATTAATTTCTACGGTTTGTCATACAATTCCTACCAATTGTCCGGTCAGCGAAGTAATACCATTTCCTATTGCGCGACAGTATCTCAAGTATAATTTTGGTAGCAATTCCTTATTACGTGCAAAATTTTTTTCTTGCATACATCCTAGAAAAATATTAGCTGGAGTAGGTTCGAAAGGAGAGCCCATGTAGCGACGTCATCAACCTGCTTGTAGAGTTTATTGTCGTACCGGTACATAAAAAGTCTCTGCCTGGTCATGAACATTAATTTTCGAAAAACGTTTTTATTTACTGGAACAGCATTGCAATTATCATCATCATGCAGGCGATCTATAATTAACTCAGGGTTTCGGTGAGCGGAACACTAGTGAATAGCGTCACAGCATCAAAACTGACCATTGAATTTCCATTGTTAAACGGAATTTCTTTCAATCAACTTTCAACTTCAACTTCAACATTTATTCGCATATATGCACAGCACATACACAGGAGAAAGTGAAAGAGCCTATGCTCGTCAAGTCACTTACACCCAAGCAATGAAATGCAATTAAACGCAATCAAATAAGTAGTCAAGCTAATTTGGTAAAAACAAGAAATAATCAGGAAACAAGTAAAACACACACATAAAACAAAACCTTAGTCTTATTAGTTTACAGCTCGCTAGCAAAATGCTTTCAGAAAATGATACGGCAATAAAAGTAAAAGTGAATTGCAGGTATTACTCATGTAATGTGCAGAATTAGGAGCACATATTACACGGCCACATATATCTAGTTTGTACATATAACTTATAAACCGAAATACCAACCATTAATGATAGTTAATTAGTTACGAATATTTCAAAAGCAGATGACTCTTCACAGCTTTTTTAAATTTGTTGTAAGAATATTCCTTCCATTCAAACCTAAGGCCATTCCAAATTTTGGTTCCCATAAAAAGTAAAGATTTCTTTGCACTGTTTGAATTTACGTGGGGCACGAAATAATTCTTTTGCGTTATGCTTTTACTTACGTGTGAATAAAGTTCTTGGTAGCATTAAAATAGGGAGAGCACAATTCTGGTAGCTTATTATGGTGATACAAGTACATAAACTTTGCTGTTTCAAGGAAATAAAGTTCTTCAATTTTAAGAATTTTTAGGTTAGTGTAAAGTATATTATTAGCTACATGCTCATTTCTTCGAACTCCGGACATAGCCCGAATAATTTTGTTTTGCAGTACTTGTAACGATTGTATATTAGTTTTATTTGCACTTCCCCAAGCCAAAAGTCCGTATGTTAAATGACTTTGTACAAGACCACAACACAAAACAATAAGAGTATCCTGGCTAATGAGTCGCCGCATTTTATAAAAGATTCCGCTGATATGAGAGAGTTTATTGCAGATGTATTTGATGTGGGCGTCCTATTTTAAATTTTCATCGACAAAAATTCCAAGATTTAATTTGCTGGCTTTCGGTCAAAGAATAATTAGAGAATTTCACTTCAAAATCAGTAGGCCAACCTAATTTCTTGTTCATAGGCGATACAATCATAAAAGTTGTTTTAGATAGATTTAGAGTCAGTTTGTTGTTCCAAAGCCACTTCTCTACTCTTTTAATTTCACTGTCTACTTTTGATTCGAGGCTAGACAAGCAGACATCATTCATGATTAACACCGTATCATCAGTAAACAGACGCGTTTCAAAATCAGAAGCACCAGGCAGGTCGTTTACATATAACGAAAATAATGTTGGTCCTAGAATGGATCCTTGTGGCATGCCGGTCGACATTTTTAGCAAATGTGAAAATACATCGTTGACATTAACATATTGTTTTCTATTATTTAAATAATCTTGTAATAAGTTGTAAAAATTTCCCCTCAAGCCTAATTTTTCTAGTTTAGATAAAAGTATTTGGTGATCAACAGTGTCGAATGCTTTCTTCAAGTCAAGGAAAATAATACAGGTGAAATGACGATTGCCCCGGTTATTATCGATAGAGGAAACAATATCTGAAAGAACATGATTAGTGGAATGCAATTTGCGGAATCCGAATTGCTCTTTGCATAATATCTTGTTTTCGGCTATGAACTTTGACATTTGACATTTTATCTTGTAAGAATTAGGCTCTCAAATACTTTTGCAAGAGGTGATAACAAGAAAATCGGTCTGTAATTATTTGGAGAAGAGTCACATCCACCTTTGTGGATTGGAATAACTTTGGCCAGTTTTAGATCATGCGGAAAAATCCCTTGTAATGCACATGTGTTGAAAATTTCATTAAGAAAACTGCAAATATATTCATTGGCTAATTTATAATATTTGACAGCAATATTTTCAAGACCATTTGCCTTCTTAGTATTTAAATGATGAATCATACGAAAAACTTCAGCAGGTGTTATAGGTTAAAAGAAGAAAAATTTCATGCTAGACTTCACACTAACAATTGCAGAGTGGCGGGTGGATGAAGTTCCAAATTTGGAACACAGTGTAGGCCCTATTTTCGCAAAAAAATCATTCAATGCCTCGCTTATTTCCTTAAGATCAGTTGGAGCATTATCAAGGTCAGTGATTACACGTGTAATAGGACGCCTGCTCGTGGGCTTGGAATCTAAGATTTCATTAACAACTTTCCAGAGCTTAGCAGGGTCATTTTTGCAAGAGTTTATTTGTGAAATATAAAATTGCTCTTTCGCGACACGTTTCTGTGAGGTTAATTTGTTCAAATACTTCTTATAGAAAGAAATTAATTCTACGCGTTTTCGTTTATAGCATTTATGGAAAAGTTTATTTTTGGTTTTAATCGATTTCAGAATACCTTTGGTGATCCAAGGCTTCATAATTTGTTTTTTACTCTTTTCGGATGTTTTTTGTAGCGGTGCATGTTTGTTTAATATTTCGCTAAATTTTTTAAGGAAAGAAGTAAAACCCTCGTCAATTGGTGGGCTTGTGAAATATCTACTAGATGCTGTCAAATTATATGATGCTAAATTAACTGCTGCCGAGTTTAAATCAGCAAATTCTTCTCTATTAAATGTTGTAAAATTTCTATGCAAACGACAGCTGTTATCAAACTTGTTGGTGAATTTCACAATGCAGAACCCAGGTAAATGGCCAGAAATATCGAAGGTAAAAATTCCACTTCTAACTGACTTAATGATGATATTTGAGTAAATATGATCAATGAGAGTAGCTGTTTTGGGGGTGATTCGAGTTGCTTTATCTGTGAAATTAATACAGCCATACGAATGTAGAGTGTCAATGTAGTTTCGGATTGCATTTATTGAACCGCATTTAAAAAAATCCACATTGAAGTCACCGCAAATGATATAATTTATATTTGCAGTGTTCCAGGAAATTTAGAGTTTGGGGCAGGTTGTTTTAAAATTCTTGAATACCAGCTTTAGGATGTCTATAAACGACTCCTATTAGTAAGTTTTTTCCACTTCTACCTTTTATATGTAGAAACAAGCTCTCACAGTCAGAAGAATCAAAGGGCAATTCAGTAACGTTGCTGACTAAAATCGATTTTTTGACATAACATGCCACACCTCCAGCATTAGTTTTAGATTATGAATTTATTAAATGGTAGCCGTCAATTTGGGCATATTGCATTTTTCTATCACTAAGCCTAGTTTCTGAAATTGCGAGTATGTGGGGGTTATACTCTAGCAGAGCAAGTAGTTCTTCGATCTTATTTTTATTTTTTAATAGTGATCTCGATTTAAAATGTATCAGGGATAGATTACTAGATTTAAAGCTGTTAAGATGTTTGTGTAGCTAATCTACACTGCAATATCGGCAATTTAGCCTGTAAATTCAATCTATCGGTGAATTGTTGAGTGGATTTAAACAAGTAAATGTCTGGAATGTGGGGTTTTATCAAATCATTATCTTATCAATTTTAGTTAATATTGTAGTGCGTTTTATTAAATTGCTACGTCAATTCATTTGTGCAAGATTTACAACGTCATTTCATTTGCGCAAGATTTGCACTGTATTTTAGGCAATAATGTGTTAATTGTAAGCAATGTTAAAATTTACTGGGTTTTTCAAAAATACTACCATTTGATTAATTTATTATTAAAATGTAGTTAAAAATTGCTTATTCTGAAAAGGACCAAAAACTATGGTCGAAAACTTTTAAAATTTCCAATAAAATGTTATCGATACTAATACTAAGTCTGCTGGCTGTTGCTTCAATTCCCATTTTGTTTCCCAAATATTGTCCGATTTGAGACCGTGAACTAAAATGTTTAGTCTTTTGTCGTAGATTTCTTTGAAAAGAATTTCTTTATTGGTGTGGTTTTGGTATTCTTTTAATTTTTCACCTTGTATAAATACTGCTGTTCGTGACTGGGGTGACTATTGAAGTGGATTTTCTTTTTTATTAAAATTTCTTGAAAAATCAAAGAGATGATTTTTTAATTTTGGAAATAAATCGGGCTCAGACTCATTGATAAATCAGGATTCGCGTTCGGGTTTGAAAAATCGGGTTTGAGTCGGGCTTAACATCTTGGACCCGTTGACAACTCTGTGCAGAAGAGCAAATTCACAAAACCCCCGCTTTGCGTAATATTTGTAAAGATTCCATGATGCGACAGTGTAAGCGAGAAGAAACCACCGCATTTGAAATAAAACTACTAACTTAAACTGCTGAGCAATTTCAATCTGCCTTTAAACATAAAGCATTAGTGCATGTTTTACGAGAATTATAGGTCTAATCATTCAATTAACCGGCCGTTATCTCAATTGCTAAGAGCACAAACTATATCGGTGCAAAAGGTCAGGGGTTCGATTTTCGGGCTGGTCAAATCAGCACAGTGTTGCCAACGACTCGCCACTGCTGCATTGTTTCTTCGAAGCTGTGTAGCCCAGGCGCTAAGCCGCGGAGATGGGCCCCATCACTCGTTACACGATTCCGCGTAATACCACGAGTAGGCCTATAATGAAGATTTGAATTTTTTATCATTCAGTAATTACAGCACATATTAGTGATTCTCTCATCACGAGACTACAAACCAAATTAGAAGTAAAGTTTGCCCGCTTGCTCTTTTCACTGTCTCGTTAATGCTGAGCGTCAAATTGGGAATACCAATTGTGGACTGTAGAGTCATTGCTTTGACTCGACTCGGAATCAAACTTGAGTGTACCGTTCCATAGGCATACACCATAATCAATCATTTCCTTGATTTAGATTTCTACGCACAGCCATAATCGCAGAATAGAGGTTTGTCCAATAATTTTCGGAGCGTTTACCGAAGACCGAGACTCGCTTTATCATTTTAGCTATAAAAGGATTTTTCGAAAACTTAACGTAAACGTTTCGCTTGTCGACAAACTGAGCTGGCGGTTTAGCAAGCACATGATTTGAAATCCCGACATCACGGGTTCAATTCACATGTGAAGCCAATTACTCCCATTTTATTACTTAGTACTGTACATGATGAGTGTCTGTTCCATGTTGAGTAAATAACCACAGTTTTGTATATTTTTTATTTATTTAACGGCAACTGGAATTGAAATTGCGCAGGCAACAAGGCAACTATATAACAAGAAACAGCATAAATTCCAGCATATGGCAAAAAAGATGTTCCAGCCGATCTGCAAATGAAGCAGTCAATATAATAAAGTCCATAAAGTGGGTAACAATCCTGTTGGCCTATCTGTGCTTAAAAAGTCGAACGCGGTTTAACTGGGGATAAAAATAAGCCTACGGTATAAGTAAAAGGACCAACCCATGGGGCAGAGTTTGCGTTACAAAACAAGCTTGAGCAATAAATTGCTGGATTGTGGTTGAGTGATATAGTGAATGAAATTATGCTGAAACAAATTTTGCTGAAAATGAAGGATCACGCCAAACGACCGAAACCAGACGATGCATTCAAGGTAAGATAATCAAGCAAAGCATGTCTACTGAATGATCGTCACATCGGAAAGAGCTGTGGGCCTAATAGACAGTGTCAGTGAGACACCAGTCAGTGACTCGACTCGCTACAAAAAATGATTCGACTTGACTCGAGTCGTTGCACCAATGACTCGGACTCGAATTTAGTGACTCGAGACTTGACTCGGGACTCGACCATTACGACTTGAACTCGAGTCGCGACTCGAACCACTTGCTGATAATCTAATTATTTTCTTGAAAGAATATGACTTAGAAAGAGCTTCGTATATGCACGATATAAATGCAAACAGTTTGAGTTGGCTTGCGGCAAATTTAGGTCATGTAGCAAAATAAATGGCAAATCTGGTATAACGCCAAATGGCTTTATTTCGCACGTGAAATTGTAATTAAATTTAATCTGCATGGTATTCTAAACTTAGTTCAAGGCCTACTAAACGGATGACGTAGATTATTGAGACAACGCTGCGAAATTAGTTAGGCTACCTTTTGTATTAAAATTAAGACGGAATTAGTGATAAAAGTTTGTAGGTTTAGCGCTTCTGGTAATAAACCTGGCCTTGGCTTAGATTAGCCCATAAGAAAAAGTAATTGATAGTGGTCCAGAGGCAGGTGGACTAGGAGTCCAAAAGATTAAAAAATAATGGAAGAAATGGGCACTAGTAGTTCAGCTATTTTGGTAGCAAATCGGTACTGGTACTTGGTAGACCTGGTCTACCTCATTTCAAAAATAGTGCCAAATGAGGGAAGATCAAAAAAAAAACAACTTTATTAGCCTAGTACTTCCTACACTAGTCGAGACTCAACTTGAGTCTGCATACAAACTGACTCGAGTTTGTGGTACAAATTAACTTTACTTGACTCGAGTCGTTGCACGAAAAGACTCGGACTCGACATCTTTGATTCGACTCGGACTCGACTTTCAGCAATTCGTTTCCAACACTGTTAATAGAATTCCAAATTTCCTAAACGTTACACATTCATCAACCCGTCACAATGCAGCGTTGTTTAAAATTTAACGTCATTTCATTGTTTTATCATTACTTGCTAATGTTTGGAGTTTGACCCGAATTGGTGCATTATTACCGCTTGTATGAACTCTTACGACAAATTTTGGCCCTATCATCAGTTAGTAGGCTACCAGAAATGGCCACGATCAATTTTTCTGTGCTAAAGTGATAACGATAATCGATAACTTCAAAAACGCCCTGGGCGATACCAATAATCGAGAAATCTGAACTTCTTAAAGCGATATCGGTAATCGATAAATTATTGCCGATAAATGTTGTGGTAAATTTTCAATGAGTTTGACTAAGTGTTTTTGCAAGTCACATTGCAAAACTGTGTTTCTAGATTTTTCAAGAAAACAGAGCAATTCATGGACTCTGCCGTGGCATTAAATAAAACAAAAAGATGTTTTCAAATTGCAACAGCACTTTAAGAACTACATGCAATGTATTTTTTCCATGGCGCTAACTCACTAACATAGATCACCGTGTGCATAAAGAATCGTTTATCGCGATAATTTATCGGCAATAACGAAATATATTACGTAAGCGATATCGGCAATTGATAAATCAAAACCATTTTCAGCGCTAACGATAATAGAGTATCGCCGATAAATTATCTCGATAAATGTCCATTTCTGGTCATTACAGTAGCTGGTCCTGCACGGTACTTCGTCGTGTGTATGTAAATTACAACTCACTCGATCAATCGATGATCGAGGCGGAACCCATAAAGGGATTCACCTCTTCTTCTGTGGCAATTACTGAAACTTTTCGCTTCCAGAACTTCTAAAATAACAAATTCATATAGTGGCTGCTCAAACAACATGCGCAGAAAACCTAACGCGCAGGATTACAAGACCACGCATTACCGGTCCTTAGTCTGTTAACGACGACGAAAAGTTCTACCTGCGTAACTGAATTTCAGTTCTACCGTCATATTTTCCAGGGCGTTCTTTCTTTCAAGTAGTATTTTTGTCACAGTTTAGCGTAGAGGTTGAGCCAGGGTCGGCGCCAAAGAGGGGCCAAAGGGGCCTGGCCCCCAAATCGACATGCTTCCCCACCAATAAACAAGCTTACACTTTTGAAAACAGTGGCTTTTGTGCTTAATTTCAAACTTTGGCCCCCCTAAATCGACTGCTCTGGCGCCGGCTCTGGGTTGAGCAAATGGGTGCCGCACCCGGTTGGACATATCCATGGACAACTTGGGACCAGCAATCACTGGTATTTAGCCTGTGTTGGGGACTAAGGCACATGTGGACCTAATAAGATCACTTAGGACAAATGCTTAGTGGTTTCTTAGCAGCTGACATAAACCTATTTCTACACAAAAACTTACTCGTCTAAAAGCCACAAATCGTTTCTTTTTCTGAAACAACAAATGGTTTCATTTTTCGAAACATTAAAGATGTAGACTAGAGATCTTTCCAAAATTTAAGATAAGGGAAGTAGGCTAGCCTAAATTAGTCGATTCTCTGCAGAATCAGTCATTGTAATAAGCAGTTACATAATATGTTTGGCTGCGACAGCCATTCTTGAGAATAATTTCATGAAAAAACTCTGGACCGCAGCGAACAACAAAGAGTTGAAAAACACTGCTGTCGTTTTTTTCAGCAAATTTCCCATTCCTGTTGCCTTGGAATAGAAGCAATTGAAACTACAAAAAAAGCGCATGGTCTTCCTACTTTGGCTGCTTCTCGCGCACCTCCTCTATTGTTTCCATGTCTACTGACTGTCAATGTTCTTTTTCTTGACTTCTTCACCCCAATCTTCCGCTTCAAGACTTCCACCTGCTTATTGTTTTACCCAAACTGAGTTTTGATACAGTTGTAAAGCGCACGCTCTCGGTGCGGGAGGTCTGAGGTTCGATTCCCGGACCGGTCAAATCGACACAGTGTCGCCAACGGCTCGCCACCGCTGCGACGTTTCTTCGGAGCTGTGTAGCCAAGGCGCTAAGCCGCGGAGATGGGCCCCGCTACTCGTTACACGCTTCGGCTTCACACCGCGAGTATAATGAAGGTTTGATTTGAATTTTGATACTTGTGACTCATCTTTTTTTTGCCTTTCCCTCTTTAATCAGTACATGCTGTCTGGCTTCTCCAGATTCTTTTCTGCTCCTTGCTCTCTTTATTCACGGAAATTTCTATTCACAAATGTAACTTCTAGCGTCAAATCTTTGATTGTGACCCGTACATACTTACCATTCCACTTTTGCTGTAGAAACCATCCCAAAGTGTTTAGCCTTTTACCTATCCTATGAGGAATTCACTCCAAATCGTACGCTTAAATTATTTTTATTTTCGCTGAGATGGAAATTTAACCTCTAACTTGCGAAGCATGCTTCGCGCCTACACAACGTTGGCTTCTAGCTACAGTTTTTTATCATGTCTTATCTTTCTTTTTTATTTTTGGTCTTCTTCCTTCTGCTCTAAAGATCCTTCCTCTACCACAAATACACAATCAGTCTACTCAACCATTTCTATTTGACATACTGTAAATACGCTTAGTAATCACCAAGACCAAGGATAATTGGTCTGAATATCATCATTTACAACACTGCGTTTTAACTATCGCTGTCTTGATTTGCATCGAGATTGGACACCTTCTTTTTTGCTATGGACCAACCGACGGTTAAGAAACAAGGTATAATAAACTTGAATAATAAACCAATTGCTATCCTCAACGAATCTAAATACCTTGGTATAATTATCGACAACAAGCTCAACTTCAAATCTCACATAAAATCAATCGAATATAAATTGGCTAGAGCCGTAGGAATAATGTCAAAAATAAAATACATTCTTCCTCGTAGTGCAAAACTGAAACTCTATTATAGCTTGGTCCATCAACATCTTCTTTATGGTTTACCCGTGTGGGGTTCCACTTTCCCTAGTAACCAATCCAAATTGTGTACATATCAAAACAAAGCGGTCAAGATAATTGGCAGAGGAAAATTCAAAGACCACGCAACTCCTTATTACCACCAGCTTAATATTCTAAAACTACCAGATTTATACAAACACGAATGTGCCAAACTTGTTTATCATTTCTTTCATAACACCCTTCCTGTTCCCTTAGCTAATCTTTTTACAAAAACTGGTGACATCTCCTCCCGCATGACCAAATCCACCCACAAGTACAAACAAACATTATATCTACCTTTATACCCTACCACCAAACTCCAAAATACCTTAAATATCAGGGCGTTAAGTTTTGGAATATAATTCCCTCTCAAATCAAAAACCTCCATTTCGGCGCATTTAAAAAGAAACTTAAATTGCATCTTCTTACTCAATACAATAAATAATTAACTAACTACAACTTAAATTGCTCTAACCCTACTAGTCAAATGTCGCTCGCTTACCCATAACATAGAACATAACATAGTGATTAATTTTTCTTTTTTTCTCTTTTTCTTTTTACTCCTCTCTTGGGTGGCTGCTGACTCGATGACCGTAAGGTCTATTCGCAGTCTTCCTATTGCAACTACGGTAACATGCGCTTTCAAAAATTGTATCTATCACAGTATTAATTGTTTATTTTTTGGTTATTGTTGATTGCAAAAATAAATTGAGTGTCTGTCTATGGACCACCGACGAATTGAACAGGATTGTAGAAAGTCGCCACTGGAGGCGGCGCAGAACTTCATCAGCAGCGACCGCATTTTAAAATGAAAGCATCGTCCATTTTTTGCAAACAAAATCGGCAAAGTGGAAAGTCGAGAAAATGAGAAGTCGGCAAAGAAGCTATCTACAAAACCCACAATTCACAGAAATTCTTACTTTTAATGCGTTTCCTGCGACAGTTCAGCTAAAAGAGGTGACAAGTTTGTTTTTAAAAGGAATGAAACCCATATCTGCTGAAATAAAATATAGAAATAGCACACAAATTACCGGTTTGTTTATCCGCGAAGCAGCTGCTTCTCCATCAGATAATTCAGATTTCGGGGGACAAGGGGGCGGTTGAGCGATGTCATTCTGAAAAGAAACTGGAAAATGACAAGTAAAAAGGGTGCTTGCCGATACCGATTAGTATATTATGTGCACCGGTCGATCATCAGCGTTTGTTTATCAATGACAACTGAATTTAAAATAAAATCATTACAATTGTTTTAAACGTCTGCAGCACTTATTACTGAACCTTGGGGTAAAATATTTTACAATCTATACTTATCAAAGCTGATTTCTTTTTTATCATCATTTCCGGTTCTTTAACGTAAAGCCGCTGGTTAAACTGATGGCGATGTAGTAATCAATAACCCCAGCTTCAAACCTTCAGTGATCACGAACCAGCTAGTTTTATGTCCGTCAAAAGAATCTATGTTTTACACGAACACTTACGCCATTACTTGTGGCATCTAACTCCGTGCATCCGCTAAGACACCAAAATAATGACCATTTTGACGCCTTTTTCGCTTTCTAAAACACAATTTTATCGTTATAAGTTAGAGATAAGCTAAGCGCGTATTATTGTCTGATTCTCACCTTCGCCTTTTCTTTCCTACTTGAATTTGAGAACTCACAAAGTTGGAAGGACGGTAAAGAAGACGATGGTGGTGACACCGCATGTTCATCTATCGTCTCGGTATGTTCGATTAGGGGACATTTATGGGACTTTTTTTTGCATTGAAGCCTGGAACGGAACAAACGATCATTGAAAGCGGAGTAGAGCTGTATAATAATTAACAACAAAAATAACTCTGGCTTACTTGTTGGGTGTTTCCAACAGCACTGGCTTGTTTCGCTTGGAAACACTAAGCGGAACTGACGCCCCAAGACAAGAAGAGTGTGCGGCATCCATTAATCCTCGGCTCGCTAGAGTGTCGCCCATTGAACAAGAGAGCAAAATTCTAAAGATTGGGCGCCAATCCACCCAACCCTTGTCTGCGATGCGCTGGAACATCAAAATAATCCAACGTTTCACGCGACTCTTATTACATAACACTATGTGTTTGCTATTCAGTAGCATATTTATTCTCCTATCACGAGAAAACGATCTAAGCGCCATAACAAGCCCGCTTTGGTGTTACCGGTTAACTTTCTATCTCTTTAAGATGGGGGAATCCCGCCGAGTGTTTTTCGAATGGCACAAATATATTTGCCGGCTTGTTCGCCGCATTGTTCCTTTAATGCTGAGCTTGAAACAAGAAAGCTGTGAATAGCAATTTTATAGGCATTGGTTTGACCCGACGCGGAATCAATTCAAACTCAACAGGTCCACAGGCAAATGCTTTCACCACCCGCCCGTCCAGCTTGGCTATGTAAATGGGACCGTCGAAATGTCCGGTAATAAGGCAAACTGACTTGGGATGAACACCATCGTGTGCTGCGCAGGTTGAGTCATCCGGCTACAATCGCCTGCGACAACTCAGAGTCCACCTGAAACACGTAGAACTGAACCTTTACAGCTGCAGAAGCCGGGGTAGTCACCAAAGACTTACCGGGACCAAATTGCGCTGCCCGGATGCGACAGAAGTGATGACACTTTGCAGCGTGTACGATTTGACCGACGCGGGAATTGAACCCAGACTTCCCGCGCCGATTGCGTCGTACTTAACCATACGCAAACCGGGCGGAGAAAATGCACTGTAAAACAAATTAATGCGACTTTCGAGTACAGTAAAGATTTGATTGTATCACTTACCGGTTCCGAAACGTGTAGCCAAGAATTTGCAATGGAGGATGCTGTGCGGGGGTGTGGGGGCGAAAGCCCCAGCCGCCGGAGGCTGGAGGGTCTGGGGGAAGACCCCGCAGCCGCAGAAAGTTTTTGCACTCTTTTACCTAAAAAAATAATTTTTAGTGCATTGTTGTTTTTTATTTAGTTGCATATTTATCCTCCTATCACGCGAAAGCGATCAATGTGCTATACGAGCTCGCTTAGGAGTTGCCGGCCATCTGTCTACCACATTAAGATGGGGGAATCCCGCTAAGTGCTTTTCCCAATGGCACAACAAGTAAACTTGCCGGCTTGTTCTCCACACTGTTCCTTCAATGCTGAACGTCAAGCAGGGAAGCTGACGTCAAGCAGGGAAGCTACATTTAACTAAGGAAGCAAATTAATGCGACTTTCGAGTACAGTTAAGATTTGATTGTATCACCTACCGGTTCCCAAACGTGTAGCCAAGAATTTGCAATGGAGGATGCTGAGTCGGGGGTGTGGGGGCGAAGGCCCCATCCGCCGTATGCAAGAGGGTTTTGGGGGAAGAGCCCGCCGCCGCTGAAAACTTTTGTATTTTTTTACCAAAAAAAAGTAATTTTTAATGCATTTAATTGTATGATTTGCTGTAACAATGTCTTATACATTATGTATTAAACAAACACAAAATCCTCTGACATCGCATGACTTATACACGATATTGAACATGCAGCTGTTACAGTATGTTATATGCTGCAGAGCAGACCGTAGTTGCAATATTGGATGCATCGTTACTGATTCGCAGCTCGGGTGGAGTGACAGATATGACTTTGCAGCTGTGAAATAACCACATTGTGAAGTGTGAACCGTGAAAAAAAAATGAGCCTTTATCCTCAAAATAGTTCATCACATGATATGCAAATATTTTGGGTACGACTCTAATGCAGTGCATCCCCAGCATTTTCTGCCCATGCTCTACATTTGTAAAAAAAACAATCTTGGGGCCCTTTATCAGATCTGAAAAGTCTTTCATCAATATAAATTATATCAACTTCTGCCCTATAAGCCAATCCCACCCTTGATTTCTAATAATCTAACTTCAGACACTTTAGAATGATTTGCGGTCTTCTGTCAATAGCTCTTCCAATCACTGATCGGGAAGCGCTGCTCTATGGCAAAAAGCAGAGAAGTAACCTCATGTCTCACCAACTTATGGTAACAATGGTTGCTTGCTTTAAAATGCTTTTCTTAGCTCACATGAAAAAAATATGCATTAACTGAAGGCGCATAAATACTGATTGATTGATTGATTTCTTCAGTTTTATCTTTCTGTTGCGAGAAAGCGACGGAGACGTTTTGCATAAGACGAATCCAAACTCGCTTAGGAGTTGCCCTTGTTTTCGAGTTTTCCGCTTAATTTTGCGTGCTTAAGGAGTAAGGCTTCCTGCTATCGAAGAGGTTCGAAACAATAGAAAAACCGTATATGCATCAAAAACATTTTTGAAAATAGCTGGTGGGAAGATGCATACTCCTCATCCTACTCCTCTGGATTCGCCCCTGGCCATAAGCTATAAAAACCATCAAACGATTTGGGCATATTTCAGTCACTTGGCACCATTAGGTCACCGAGATAAAGAAGAGTCGCAGCAATCTCGCAAATAATGGCCTTTATAAACCCACGTTTTGTGTATGTGTAGATGTATGGGTAGTAGATGTATGGGTAGATGTGGTATGTGTAGATGTATGGGTAGTACTTTTGTGTTTTGTACAGTCGACCAGAGAAATCTGGTGTGCATACATACTAGTCCCAATGTCTATGCTAGCTGGGTAGTGTCTCCTAGTGGCGCCACACGGGCAACGGTCTCGACTGGCCGGCTAAACTACTTCAGCAACCGTTGCCTTGCAGGGTATGCCTTTTTAGGCAAAGGCTAGGCCCACTGCTTATAACTGTGGTTGGCGTCAGCAAGGGCATGCGGCCATAAAATACTTGCTCCAACAAAAACCTCATGACGATGCAAAATAAAATTTTGGCCCACAGTCCCCGGCAGCTCTTAAATGGGCAGGGGGTGCTAAGAATCTCCGGGTTCAAAGTTGCTAAAGAAAAAGTTGAAAAACGGCTTGGGGTTAGATTCGGAAGCTGGAATGTTGGGAGTATATCTGGCAGAGGAACGGAGGTGTGCGAAGAACTGAGGAAGCGAAAGGTGGATGTATGTTGTTTGCAGGAAGTGAGATGGAGAGGTGAAGGAGCTCGCTTTATTGGTGTCAAGGGAAGGAGGTACAAACTGTGGTGGTGCGGAAATGACGATAAAACCGGGGGCGTGGGTATATTGGTTAAAGAAGAACTCTGTGAGAAGGTGGTAGAGGTCAGAAGAAGGTGTGACAGAGTTATGGGAATTGGATTAGTCTTTGGAGAAGAGGTGGTGAGAGTGATTTGTGCTTATGCACCACAGAGTGGAAAACCAGATTCAGAGAAAGAGTTATTTTATGAGGAAATGGCGCGTGAGTGGAGTATGGCGAATGCAAATGAAATGGTGTTGGGATTGGGAGATTTCAATGGCCATGTGGGGAAATGTGCAGAAGGATTTGAAGGTATACATGGAGGGTATGGAATAGGGAAAAGAAATGTTGAAGGAAGAATGTTACTAGATTTCTGCGTCCAAAAAGAGTTGTGTGTTGCAAATACGTGGTACAAGAAGAGAGATGAAAGGAAGGTGACTTATAGTTCAGGTGGAAATGATACAGAAATAGACTTTGTGCTGGTAGGAAAGGAAAAGAGAAAGTATCTACGAGATGTAAAAGTTATCCCTGGGGAATTGCAGCACAGGCTGGTGGTGGTTGATGTGGAGGGACGCAAACTGAAGAAGTCAGTAAAGAAGAGTAAAAGGGTGAGATGGAGGGTATGAAAGCTGCAGGAAAAAGAGATCAAAGAGGAATTTGAACGAAGAGTAGTAGAATTAGTGGACGCTGAAGCAGTGGATTTGTGGGAGTCCTACAAGAATGGTGTTTTAAAGGCTTGTGATGATTTGTGTGGAATGACGAAAGGGAGAAGAGATCAGGGAAACACATGGTGGTGGAACAAGCGAGTAAAAGAAGCGATAGATCGGAAAAAGAAAGCATTTAAAACATAGTGCAAGAATCGATCAGCGGAAAATAAAAGTAATTATAGAAAAGCAAGAAATCGGACAAGGAAAGTGGTTGCAAAAGCCATGAAGCAGGCGGCTGAAGAGGAGATGAAAGTGCTATATAACAAATCAAACGATGTTTTTAAGTTAGTGAAGTTTATGAGAAGGGATGGAAAGGACATAAATGGTGGAGGTTGCATGAAGGATAAAGATGGGAGACTTGTGGTTAGTGAAAAAGATCGTGGAAAATTATGGAAGGATCATATGGAAAAGATCATGAATGTGGAAAACGAATGGGATCAGATGGCAGAAGCAGATATGGTTGAAGGACCAGTTGAAGAAGTCACTTATGAGGAGGTGATTAAGGCTATGAATAAGATGAAATTGGGAAAAGCAGCTGGTCCCTCTGAAGTAAATATGGATATGATAATGGCGAGCGGAAAGTTTGGTGTGGGAGGACTAAAGAAGCTGTGTCAGAGAGTTCCGGATGGAAAAGGTATGCCAGAGGAATGGAAAACAAGTGTTGTTGTTCCAATCTTTAAAGGAAAGGGAGATGTGATGGATTGTGGAGCATATAGAGGAGTAAAGCTGCTGGAGCATGCAATGATGATAGTCGAGAGAGTGCTAGAGAAGAGAATACGAGAATTAGTGAAGGTTGATGACATGCAATTTGGCTTTATGCGTGGGAAGGGCACGACTGATGCTTTGTTTATTTTGAGAAGGATGCAAGAGGAGTTTCGTGGAAAAGAGAAAAAGCTGTACATGTGTTTTGTGGACTTGGAAAAAGCGTTTGATAGGGTTCCCAAAGTGATGAAATGGGCATTAAGAAAGAAAAGCTTGCCAGAAGTGTTGGTGAAAGCAGTAATGAGCTTGTATGAGGGCTCAAGGACGAAAGTCAGAGTTGGATCGGGTTTTTCAGAGGAATTTGGGGTAAGAGTTGGTGTGCATCAAGGGTCTGTGCTATCACCATTGATATTTGCTATTGTGGTTGATGCAGTGTCAGAACATGCAAGAGAGGGACTATTGAATGAAATTTTGTACGCGGATGATCTTGTGCTGATGAGCGAAAATTTGGAGGATCTAAGGGAGAGGTTCCAAAGGTGGAGAGATGCATTGGAAAGCAAGGGATTGAGAATAAATATTAGAAAGACTAAGATAATGGTTAGTGGTGCAGAAAGGGAGGTTGTGCGTAGCAGGGTGGATCCGTGTGGAATATGTGGGAAAAGAGTTATGTCTAACGCGGTGTGGTGCACGCTCTGTAAGAAGTGGATTCATGCGAGATGCACTAAAATGAAAAAAGTATCTTGCAGTTTTACACAACAGTTTGTATGTAGAACATGTGAAGATATTGGAGACGGAAAGGAAGAACCAGTGGAGGTGTTGTGTGATGAAGTGGAGACTGTGAAGGGTTTTTGTTATCTTGGAGATAGACTGAATGCTAGTGGTGGGTGTGAAACTGCAGTGACTGCAAGAGTAAGGATCGGATGGATGAAATTTAGAGAATGTGGAGAGTTGTTACTTGGGAGGTTTTCTTTGAAAATGAAAGGGATGGTGTATCGTAGTTGCGTAAGATCAGCAATGTTACATGGAAGTGAGACATGGTGTTTGAGGGAAAATGAGATGGTAATTTTGAGAAGAACTGAAAGAGCTATGGTGAGATCAATGTGTGGAGTAAAACTAGTGGATAGAAAGAATACTGAGGAGCTGATGAAAATGCTGGGTCTGAAGGAAACTTTAGATAAAATGGCTAAAGCGAATGGAGTAAGATGGTATGGACATGTGGTTAGGAGGGATGAGGATAGCATTTTGAAGAAGGCAATGATGTTTGAAGTGAATGGACCACGAAAGCGAGGACGGCCGAAGCAAACATGGAAGAAACAAGTCGAGGAGAATATGAAGAAGATTGGGTTGAGGGTGGAGGAAGCTACAGATCGCGCGAGATGGAGAGAGGGAGTGGGAGCGATTGCTGAAGGAATGAGGTGCATCCGGCCACCTTCGGACACGAGGAAAAACCGGATTAAAACTGGACGATGATGATGATGAATGTTTTGTCAGAAAAAAACAAGGTTCTGCTGGTGTTGGGTAAATTACACAAAAATGCAGCCGGGACAGTTACGCCAATCGGACGGTGAAAATACACAATAACTAAGTTAGTGACACTATTCAGGTATAATAAGGATTTGATATTTTATACCATTACGAAAAATTTTCATCTACATTGATTGGTTGATTGATTTCTTCTTTTTTATCCTGCTGTTACAAGAAAGCGACTGAGATGTTATGCGGAGGACGAATCCAGATTTGTGTTGGAGTTGCCTTTGTTTCCGCTTGAATTTTGCCTCTGACTTCTTTGTTTTGCTGCTTGCTCCACCAAGCAGAGAAAATTGTCCTAAACATCTTATCCAAGGATGCAACAATGAGGCTTGGGTAAGATAACCATCAAACGTGCGATCAAGATTTGCAGGGATAAATCCCACCAAAGTTGGACATCTGGACAGGGTAAATGTCACTTCCAACGTAATGGCAAATAAAGTTTGCCGATTATTTAAACCGATAAACAATCGATCCGAATATACCTTGGCCACCATAGTTGAAGATAACGTCACCGCATGTTCATCCATCGCTTCCTTTAATTCCATTTGTCATTTAGGGGTAGGGGAAGTTTATTAGATTGAAGCCTGGAACGGAGCAACTTATTGACAACAGCGGAGTTGCGCAAAATGATAACATCGAAAATAACTCTGAATTACTTGTAATCTGCTTTCAGCAGGAAGAGCTTGCCTGATTTCATGTGAAAACTAAGCGAAACTGACGCCCTAACACATGAAGAGTGTGCGGCATCCATTACACCTCGGATTGCTAGTGTGTCGCCCATTGAACAGGAGAGCATCATTTGAAGGTTACGGCGCCAGTCCTCCCAACTCACGTCTGCTATACGCTGGAACATCAAAATAATCCAACGTTTCACGCGACTCTTATTACATAACACTATGTGTTTGCTATTCAGTAGCATATTTATTCTCCTATCATGAGAAAACGATCTAAGCGCCTTAACGAGCCCGCTTCGGTGTTACCGGTTAACTTTCTATCTCTTTAACATGGGGGAATCCCGCCAAGTGTTTTTCGAATGGCACAAATATATTTGCCGGCTTGTTCGCCGCATTGTTCCTTTAATGCTGAGCTTGAAACAAGAAAGCTGTGAATAGCAATTTTATAGGCATTGGTTTGGCCCGACTCGAAATCAATCCAAACTCAACAGCTCTAGAGACAAATGCTTTCACCACCTGCCCGTCCAGCTTGGCTATGGAAACCATCGGGTGCTGCGCAGGTTGAGTCATCCGTCTACAATCGCCTGCGACAACTCAGAGTCCACCTGAAACACGTAGAACTGAACCTTTACAGCTGCATAAGCCGGGGTAGTCACCAAAGACTTACCGGGACCAAATTGCGCTGCCCCGATGCGACAGAAGTGATGACACTTTGCAGCGTGTACGATTTGACCGACGCGGGAATTGAACCCAGACTTCCCGCGCCGATTGCGTCGTACTTAACCATACGCAAACCGGGCGGAGAAAATGCACTGTAAAACAAATTAATGCGACTTTCGAGTACAGTAAAGATTTGATTGTGTCACTTACCGGTTCCGAAACGTGTAGCCAGGAATTTGCAATGGAGGATGCTGTGCGGGGGTGTGGGGGCGAAAGCCCCAGCCGCCGGAGGCGAGGGCAAACGAACCATGTTCGAGACCTGGCTGACCAGAGTCAGAAAGTATGAGGAATGCGCATGGATGACCAGGTTTAAAATGTTTTCAAAATAATAAAAAGCGTGCGGCGAAGTAACATCCGTCAGACGCACACGGGTTTGTGACACCTTTTCACAAGGCCGGTTTTCGTGGCCAGTAGCCGGCGCTCCTTGGTTCTAGTTTCTGGATCATAATCAAATTTTCGATCTCATGATTAAACAAAGTGATGTTGACATCAAAACTTGGATTGTGATGCAGAGCTACAATCAAGACCTGCGGGCCTAATTACCACCAAAGTTGGACATCTGGACAGGGTAAATGTCACCTCCAACATAATGGCAAACAAAGTTTGCCGTTCGTTTAAACCGATAAACAATCGATCCGAACATACCTTGGCCACCATAGTTGAAGATGACGCATGCGCGACCGCATGTTCATCCATCGTCTCGCTTAGTTCCTTTACACTCTTTAAAGCAAGTTTTTTGCGTGGTAGCCTGAAATGGAGCAAAAAATCGATATAAACGGAGTTGAGCTGAAAGATGGTGACTTGTTATACATGCCTGTTTCAAGCTACTCGCCGAAAAAATGAAGAAACATCACATTTTTATCTTATTCACGGTTATTGCGCGGAAGTGTATAACAAGTGGTGGTGTCCATCTCCGCGGCTTAGCGCCGGGGAAACTAGAAACATCACCCGGTTAATTTGTGTAGGACTCGAACTGATAACCTTATGACACAAGTTGTGATTTTACGAATGCTTATATCAAGGATATACCGTACTTTGAGTTGATCTTATGCTGATATCGCGCTCTATTGTAGTTCTTGCTTCGCCTTCTATCCTCGTTTGCATAAGCTAGATGCCGAGAACGTAGAAACCGTGGTACATTTTGGCCCGTTGCTTCCATCTGCTGCTCTTTACGTCTAGAAAAGAAAAAGTCCAAGATTTCTGCAAGGGTAAAATGAGTTGAAGAAAGAAATAGTCAAAACATCAATTCTGCTTTTCGTTTTGGTTACATAAGCAGATTTGAAACTCCTTCATCACAAAATAATAATAATATTGCCTTCCTATAATGTATTTTCCTTACGAAATTTCATAGCAAACTGCTTGACAAAATAAAAACGTAAGATAACTGTCATCATTTTCCTACGTTCTGTGTTTGCTGATTCCTTTTTATCACACATCCGGCCAAACACTAATTGCAGTTTCAGCTCGATGACAATTGACAATTTAAGCTACTGTATAAGCACCTGTTTCCATTGTTTTTGGGTGCATAAAGTCGCAGACCTTAGTATTCTCCATTTATGGCAATTTCATTTACAATGACGAGACAAAAAGCTTCGATAAGTGCTTAACTTTAACACCCGTGCGACGGCGTTGATCAAAGATAAACGTCGCAATATAAACAGTGGAGCTAGAACATCTAGAGCAGGGGTGGGCAACATACGGCCCGCGGGCCGAATCCGGTCCGTGAGACCATTTTATGCGGCCCACTGGCAGTTACAGAAATATGAACAGGTCATCTGAAGACGTGAAGACTTTTCTTTGCTCTCCACCGATGTTTTTGGTGGAAAACAGGTTATCTGTCGACGAAAAGGCCTTTTTTTCTGCTCTACACCGATGTTTTCGGTGGAAAATAGGTCATCTGTGGACGTGAAGACCTTTTTTTTGCTTTTTGCCCATATCCATCTAATAGTCTGGCCCGGGAAAAACTTCGTCTTCCCACGTATGGCCCGCCTTTCCCACATATGTAAAGAAGTTGCCCACTCCTGATCTAAAGTCTAGATTCTTTATATTGCAATAAGGAGTTTTGAAATTACAAACTTTGCAAGCTGGAACAAATGACCCTACATTACATTCTACACACATGTGCAAGACTAGTAGGCTACTTCATAAATGAATCGGTGGCTTATCAAAGGCTTGTCATGTTGTAGTAACTTTATACTCATGCATTCACGCACATTGAATCGACTAGAACAAAAACGCAATGCTCAAGGTTCGTCTAGGGATATCAAAAAGACAGTATTCATCGCCAACACAACTTGCATAACGGTTAACGCAGTGATTAAAGACAACGTTATCGGCGAAAGGTTTGTGGATCGATTCCCAGGCCGGTGAAACAGCCACAGTGACGCTACCACTGCATTGTTTCTTCGGAGCTTTGATGCGCAGGCGAAAAGCCACGAGGAGCTAATTCCCGCCACTCGTTACACACTTCGGCGGTGCTAAAAGCGAGTATAATAAAGATTTGATGTTTTTTTGAAACACAGTATCTTCAAACTACGTGATGTTGACCTTACCTATAAATACGAATCCATTCCTGATATTGTTGGTGAACGTGTTCGTAATAACTCTGCCAAGGATATGAAGATTGCTCCATGTGGTAGTTATAATAGTAATATGGCCTGCACAAATACAAGCGTAAAGAATATGTGGGGCACAGAATAATTACCGTACGAACACCGGTCGGTTAACTCATTTGTTGAGCGCATTGTTATCGGTGTCGGAGATCTAGGGTTTGATTCCCGGGCAGGTCCAATCTGACACAGTGTTGCTAACGGCTCGTCACCTCAGCAACGTTTCCTAGGTAGGCTGAGGACTAGGGCCTCGAAAAAATAAGGGGCCTCGTCACGAACAACTAAGATCGCTTTTTTTTTTTGAAACCGATCATCAAGACCTTTATGCTAGGACCTCATCGATTACACAGCCTAGGCCCTTTCATTGTCTAAAACCGGCCCGGGCCATCAACTACAAAAAACCAGCAATAGAAACATTTTTTTTGTTTCACTAAAAGAAAGGTCAAAATGGGGACCATGGCACAATGCCCCTCCTTAAATACGCCCCTCACCGTAGCTGTAGCAGTTGCCTCTTGATCGTTATTGGTCATAACCGCCCAAATAATCATATTCATAGCCACTCATGCTAGAACTGGGGCGACTTCCGCAAGGTACATCAGTATATTTTAAATCCCAGTACCACCACCACTATTTTTAAAGTCACATAATATAACACTTTATTTCAAAAAAATTATAAGGCAGGCGTTAATAAATGAAGTGAAGCGGTCAGGCTTATATCGCACTTGATCGTATATAAAGATATGCAGATGCAAAAATTGTTCAATTGCTGTCTCCAAAGCAACTTCAAATGAAGTGGGCAACCCTAACTCCACGCTGTAGACCAGGGATGGGCAAGCTTTTCACACGAAGGGCCAGATTTGGAAAAACTGTTGAAGCAAGAGGCTGTTTTACTTTAGTCATTCACCAATGACGCCCCATGGTCATTGACTAACGACGATTATACACTACAATGAATACCGTTTTGCACCATTGTCTTGTTATTTGGGTTCAGAATTTAGGCAAACTTGTGGACAAAAACATCGAACATATTTCTACTTCGAACACATTTCCATTGTTAACACCACTCTGCTTGTAACAACCCTTTTTTTCCGGTGTTTTCATGCAGACAGTCCTACTAAGTTACAGTTATTTCTCTCATCCATTATCATTATCATTGTTCGTAATATTGATCATCAAATCAAATCTTCATTATACTCGCCGTATTACGTCGAAGCGTGTAACGAGTTGCGGGGCCCATCTCCGCGGCTTAGCGCCTGGGCTACACAGCTCCGAGGAAACGTCGCAACGGTGGCGAGTCGTTGGCGACGCTGTGTCGATTTGACCGGCCCGGGAATCGAACCCCAGACCTCCCTCACCGATAGCGTGCGCTTAGCAACTGAGCTAACGGCCGGTCTGACTTTTGCGGTTATTAAGCCAGATACTTTTAATACCGAAAAAATCATTTTTCACTAAATTGACAAATAAAATTGATGGTCATCTACGCGTGAGCATCGAACAAAAGTGCACTTGACAATACACCACGTCACTTGTTCATCACAGGGACAGGCATCAAAAGAAATTTATACCAAATGACTCTAGACAAGTGACACAAAAGCCATGGGCATAAACTAAAGAAATGAACCTCGCACACACGGATACCGACGAAATCAATGGACGTCAGGACAAATCGGCAAGAAATCAATGGACTCGTGGCAACCCGCACAAATAGGCGCTACACTATTGGCACCAAAGCAAATGAAGGCTTAAATGCACGTGGCTTAAATGCATGCCGCCTAGGCTACTAGTCCGACGCCCATCAAACCGATGTAAAAGAATGGAATTTTTATTACACCAACGCTATTACGCCGAAACGGATGGCGGCGGCCACCTCCGCGGCTTAGCTCCTGGGTCGCACTGATAGCGATGTGTTAAACCATCCCGCCAACCGACCGGTAACGATTCGAAAAATAATGAAGTGCTTCAACACATCGCTATCGGTGAAGCCAGTATGGGGTTCGATACCCAGGCCGGTCAAATAGGACACAGAGTTGCCAACGGCTCGCCGCCATTGCGACGTCTCATCGGAGCTATTTCGCGCGGCAGGCGCTTTGCCGCACAGATGGGCCCAACCGCTCGTTACACGATTCGGCATAATACCGCAAGTATTGATGAAGATTTGAATTTGATTGGGCTGAATAAGTAGCCTACTCCTACATACAGAACAACATAGTACCCGTGCTATACAAGCTTACTGAAATTATAATTCGCTGTAAGCAGAAACTATTTACTTACATATCGCCTGCGTAAATCTTGAACCAACTGATAAATATCACTGCAATTATATAGACACCACCTTAACAATAAATCTGAAAAACAATGCCCATTTTAAATGATGAAGGGTACACTTTATACAATCTAATCAGCAGAAAAGCTTCTAGAAAAACGAAGAGACTCCTTTGCCAAAGATTTTCATGCAATTTTCACGTGTATAGATCAATATACAGCATAATTCCTCATGGTTTTCAATTTTATCTTCGTTATTTTATCAAAAACATTTTTTGCAACAATGTTTTTGATGTTACATCATAAATGGAAGTTGGTGTATATGTTCATCTCAGGCGTTACTGTAAGAAAATTTGTAAAACGTTTCCTGAAGCCAGTATTAATCGTTTAGCACTATTAATCGTTTAAATAAAGAGGTTTTCACCTCTGATTAAACCCACCGAAACTGAAACTGACACCCTAACGCCAAGTAGTCAGGTTTCCACCCTTGGTTGAAAGAAGTAGTCAAAACATCAATTTTGCTTTTCGTTTTGGTTACATAAGCAGATTTGAAACTCTTTCATCACAAAATAATGATAATAATATTGCCTTTCTATAATGTACTTTTCTCACGAAAATTCATAAGAAACTGCTTGACAAAAATGAAAACGTAAGTTTGACAAAAACGAAATAAAAGCTTGACAAAAACAAAATAACAGCTTTTCACCTGTTTTTTTTATTCCAATTTTGCACCGTTGAGGCGTATTTTTTGAAAATCACTGCCATCCATGATTTCTAAAGGAAAAAAAAGGTCTTCCGCTAAATTCACGGTAAGAATTTAAGTTTGCGTAAGTGCCGGCGGGCCAGAATAAAAGGACCGGCGGGCCGGACTTGGCCCGCGGGCCGTAGTTTGCCCATGTCTGGTTTAGCAAGACAAAGTCATAATTAAATCAAGAAAACATGGCAATACAACCACCCCCTTCTCAACCCATGAACCAGGCCCACAACAGATAAAGAGTAAAACTTTTAGTATTACTAACCGGTTGCTATGGTAACTTTTTCCAGGGTCTTCAAAATCAAGTAGATCCTCTTGAAAGTTTATAATAAACAGTGATATAGACGTCGAGGATGTCCTTGGCCTCGAGGACGTTCTCGAGGACAGGTTTGTGAAGTCCTTGGCCTTGGCCCTGACCGTGTTTTCCTTGGCCATAACCTTGGCTCTCCTAGGCCTTGGATTTTGCGTTGTCCTCGGCTCGAGGACTCGATATTTTTAAAAATTTAACTTTGCGATTGTTTTCACAAAACGCAAGCTGTTTTCAGAAAAATGGTCCAAATAGCGATAAGCGTCGGTAAGCTCGCGCGGCTACCAAGTAAAAGAAGACAATGCATAATGAGAAAACCTTAAAGTTGCATTGTGAAAAGCAAAATTTTGACAATTCAAGATTTTGTTTCTCACAATCTCTCCTTAAGGTTTTTAAGTTGAAATTGTGAGCAACAAAGCTTTTGGCATAAAATTTAATCTGTGATAATTGGATTCTCATCGGGAGATCTTTGAGGTTTGAAAACTCGGTAAACATGATGGGAGAAAACTACTTTACACTTTTCAAAGCTTCAATCAACTGTTATTTATTTATATTATAACTTGCTTAAATGCCTAATTTAATTAAATTGCTTAAAATGTTAGTGTAAAAGCTTTTCAAAATACGGGAAAAGAAATAATGTAACGATATCTTCAGAATTATCAAAATAATCAAAGTATAAATTCCATCAAAATACGTGAAAATAAAATGCAACAATAACTTTAACTAAGAAGTATTGAATCGATATTTCTTTCATAATAAAAACTATTACATTTTTAATTACTTTTGTATAAAATCGTAATGAAAGCATAATTTTTAACGTATAAGATTCAATACTGTAACAAAAATTTTACAAATAATTAAATCTTTACGTAATTTATTTTATAATAAAAATACTTTCAAATAAAAAATATATTACGCTAAAGGAATGTAACAATAATTTCTCCAGTTATTGAACTGGTAAATAATTCTTTATAAAATATTAACGTAAAAGTTTTTAAAGAAATAATGTAACAACAACTTTAGAATTATCAAAATAACCAAAGTATAAATACTATCAAATACGTGAAACTAAAATGCAACAATAATTTTAAGTAAGAAGCGTTGAATCGATCTTTCTTTCCTCCTAAAATAAAAAAACTATTAAATTTTTAATTGCATAAAATTCAATATTGTAACAAAAATTTTAGAAGTAATCAAGTTTTTACATAATTTATTTCATAATGAAAAGAACACTTTTAAATAAAAACAAATTAACACGTGAAAGGATTTCGTGTTGCAAATCAATGCAGTAGTTTGGGTGAGAATGCAAACTTGCAATTTCCAAACATAAAAACGATAAAGATAAAAGCAATTTACATAACTGAACAAATACTGATAAAATCAAATTATGTCAATCAATTAGTAAACAAGCAATTTGGTCAATGCAATTAAATTTGCAAGTAAGTTGTCGACTAAACTACATATTCCAAAATGATATTGCCACAAATTACTGAACAACATAATCTCTAAAAAAGCGGAAATATATCGCTTTTTCAGATGCGCCGACGCATTGGTTGGTCACGACGTATGACGTCGTTTTCCGGCTTACCAATTTGCTCACCACTTTTGGTCTGAAATGGCGCACCTATTACTACTTGCATATGCAATAAAATGTTCAAAAAAATTCAAGCGTACAGTATAGACCATAATTTTTATTTGCTACACTGGTCGTACTTTAGCTATTCCAATCTGTACTGGCCCTATAGTTATTACTCTTAAATGTTTTATAAAAGAGTTGTAATTTTCAAAGAAGGCATATGTTCAAGTTCTTCATTCTGAGTTTGCAGTCTTTACTGTATCGGTACGGTACTCTAGTCCAGTAGATCTATTCTATTAACTCATATGTAAAAACAATTACCATGAGCCTGGCCAGAATGACTTGCCATGATAAAAAGCTTATCGTACTGCCATGCTAAACCTCAAGCTCAGTCCACATGCAAGTGCTCTAAACGAAAAGTTCAGAGCATCGAGAAACAGGAAAGCAAAAAAGTAGGCAGCTGCAATTATCACCTGTAACAAAGATACGATATCAAATCACATGGCCCGTGCAACATTCTTATTTCCAGCCTGCTTTACATCACTGCTTTACTTCAAACTACTTTGCATGGCATTTAAGCAAATTATAATATAAATAAATAACAGTTGACTGAAACTTTGAAAAGTGTAAAGTAGTTTTCTCCCATCATTTTTACCGAGTTTTCAAACCTCAAAGATCTCCCGATGAGAATCCAATTATCACAGATTAAATTTTATGCCAAAAGCTTTGTTGCTCACAATTTCAATTTTAAAATCCTTAAGGAGAGATTGTGAGAAACAAAATCTTGAATTGTCAAAATTTTGCTTTTCACAATGCAACTTTAAGGTTTTCTCACCATGCATTGTCTTCTTTTACTTGGTAGCCGCGCGAGCTTACCGACGCTTATCGTTATTTGGACCATTTTTCTGAAAACAGCTTGCGTTTTGTGAAAACAATCGCAAAGTTAAATTTTTAAAAATATCGAGTCCTCGAGCCGAGGACAACGCAAAATCCAAGGCCTAGGAGAGCCAAGGTTATGGCCAAGGAAAACACGGTCAGGGCCAAGGCCAAGGACTTCACAAACCTGTCCTCGAGAACGTCCTCGAGGCCAAGGACATCCTCGACGTCTATATCACTGTTTATTATAAACTTTCAAGAGGATCTACTTGATTTTGAAGACCCTGGAAAAAGTTACCATAGCAACCGGTTAGTAATACTAAAAGTTTTACTCTTTATCTGTTGTGGGCCTGGTTCATGGGTTGAGAAGGGGGTGGTTGTATTGCCATGTTTTCTTGATTTAATTATGACTTTTGTCGTGAAAATTGCATGAAAATCTTTGGCAAAGGAGTCTTTTTGTTTTTCTAGAAGCTTTTCTGCTGATTAGATTGTATAAAGTGTACCCTACATCATTTAGAATGGGCATTGTTTTTCAGATTTATTGTTAAGGTGGTGTCTAAATAATTGCAGTGATATTTATCAGTTGGTTCAAGATTTACGCAGGCGATATGTAAGTAAATAGTTTCTGCTTATAGCGAATTATAATTTCAGTAAGCTTGTATAGCACGGGTACTATGTTGTTCTGTATGTAGGAGTAGGCTACTTATTCAGCCCAATCAAATTCAAATCTTCATCAATACTTGCGGTATTATGCCGAAGCGCGTAACGAGCGGTTGGGCCCATCTGTGCGGCAAAGCGCCTGCCGCGCGAAATAGCTCCGATGAGACGTCGCAATGGCGGCGAGCCGTTGGCAACTCTGTGTCCTATTTGACCGGCCTGGGTATCGAACCCCATACTGGCTTCACCGATAGCGATGTGTTGAAGCACTTCATTATTTTTCGAATCGTTACCGGTCGGTTGGCGGGATGGTTTAACACATCGCTATCAGTGCGACCCAGGAGCTAAGCCGCGGAGGTGGCCGCCGCCATCCGTTTCGGCGTAATAGCGTTGGTGTAATAAAAATTCCATTCTTTTACATCGGTTTGATGGGCGTCGGACTAGTAGCCTAGGCGGCATGCATTTAAGCCACGTGCATTTAAGCCTTCATTTGCTTTGGTGCCAATAGTGTAGCGCCTATTTGTGCGGGTTGCCACGAGTCCATTGATTTCTTGCCGATTTGTCCTGACGTCCATTGATTTCGTCGGTATCCGTGTGTGCGAGGTTCATTTCTTTAGTTTATGCCCATGGCTTTTGTGTCACTTGTCTAGAGTCATTTGGTATAAATTTCTTTTGATGCCTGTCCCTGTGATGAACAAGTGACGTGGTGTACTGTCAAGTGCACTTTTGTTCGATGCTCACGCGTGGATGACCATTAATTTTATTTGTCAATTTAGTGAAAAATGATTTTTTCAGTATTAAAAGTATCTGGCTTAATAACCGCAAAGGTCAGGCTAATTATGACACAATAATGATCAATATTATGAACAATGATAATGACAATGGATGAGAGAAATAACTGCAACTTAAGTCTCGTCAGCCTTGCTACGCACAGCCAATCCAGGCTAAACTCATTCCAAACTGTAAAGACTATTTTTTGTATTGCTTTACCTGGACATCTCGATTTCATCTCTTTTCTAGGTTGTGCCCTATTTTTAGCAGGCGACTGGCCCCAAACGACGATACCCAATGAAAGAGCCTATAACTACTAACCCCAAAGTTACCGGTAGCCTAACTAGCCCACATCACTAGAAGCCCCCATGGCAACCCACTCATTTGCAGCTGCAGACGCGTTTCGACCTTATTATGGTCTCATCAGTTCAGCATAGCAACCTCCCACCTTCCTGAAAAAAAAAATTCTAACCTTCAAAACAACTACACACCCCAATATCTAAGCCTCTACTCGTTCTGCTCACGGTAGAACATTTGAATTAAAACCGTCAAGAAATTAGTACATGCTGGATTATGATGTCACAGATTCCCTGTAAACAATCGACAAGAATAGACTTCAAGAATCAGTACTGTAGTCAGTAATGGGCTAAGTTTGGTCGTGAACTCGTGATCCCAATTTATGTTCCACGTGTGAGACGTAGAAATAGTCAGCAGCGTGGGTGAGTGGTTCGCAGCGTCGTTTTTGCGACGGCCATGATCGCAACGTTGATGGTTCAACTCTAACCCAAGCCTCGTTGTTGCGGCTTTGGATAAGACGCTTCACGACAATTATCTCTGCTTGGTGGAATCTAACAAGCAGCAAATTGAAAGTCAGAAGCAAAGTTCAAGCAGAAAACTTGGAAACAATGGCAATTCCTAAGCAAATCTGGATTTATCCTATGCATAGTGCCTCGGTCGCTTTCTCGTGACAGGAGGATAAAAATGAAGAAGAAATCTCGAATTTTTTGGTTGGAAACCGACTTAGTCGAGAACAGAATCGTTCGATAACCGAGATTTGGCTGTATCTTTTGCACTCTGCATTGACATAGTGCAGCAACGCTCGCTCGCTTCAGCTACATTAGTTGGTACCACAAACTAAAAATCTCGTAACAATCAATCACTTATACATCAATCGGAATGATGAAGAGATGCCGCCCGAGCGCCAGAAGCGCTTCGCATATGAACGATCGTTCTTTCGACGATTGGCTACATTGGTGCAACCCCGACGTGATCAAACTACAAATCTACAAAAAGAAAAGAGAAGTGTTCAATCAATCTGCTAAAGCCTGAAACTGCTGACGAACGGTAGGCCCGCCAATTGAAGTATTTATAAACTAACGAGGAAAGGGTTAACTGTGAACTTTTCGAGCATGTTGCAATACGAGTACGCAATCTTTGGCTTAACAGCATCGATACTATTTTACATTTTTGGCGGCCTAATTGCTTTTAAGTCTGTGTTTGCTAAGTCTCGCCTTACTGCTAGGCCAACCGGTAGTCCCTTATTTGATCAAAACTCCGACCCACGTACAGGACATCCCTGCTCGGCATAAGCGCCACTGCAAGCAGTGGCCGGTCAGGACGTTTCTGCAATAGAGTCTCCAACTCCCAGACCGAGAAGGCGCTTGGAACTTTCCACGAATTCATCCACCGAGAACTCACAGTTGCCTTCAAATTTAAGTCAGCACTCAGTACACCTTCCCGATTTTTGGCCTATGAATGCCGTCGGATATTTTAAAACCATCGAATAGTTATTCAACGACAACGGGATGACTTCTGAGCACAGTAAATACGCATCCCTCGTAACTGCATTAAGCAAGAACAAAAATGCGCTTTCAAAAGTTACGGATATTTTGCAACGGTTAGACGATCAAGTTCCGTACTCGCAGTTAAAAACCGCTCTTCTTGATCGCTACTCAAGTGAACAGAGTGAATCGCCTCACTCCCTGCTTTATCAGTGCGAACGAGGCAAAGATACTGTCGTCGATTTTTTATTGCGCTTAAAGACGCGTCTAGGACGCCATTACGACTCCTGTCTCATTAATGATTTAATTCGGCATCGCTTGTTAGAATCCGTCGACACTCAAATTCGACTAGGGCTATACCACTATGAATCCGGCAGTGTTGACGATCTGGCCCGCCACGCTGATCGCTTGCTTGATCGTTCTCGTCGTGACCGTTCGGAACCGCATTTCCGCACTGACATCGTCGATAATCAGCGCCAAAACAACGATCAGCGGTTAATCAATGAGATGCTCGAAACACAATTAGATTCATTGCGGCGTGACGTATCCCATCTTATGTCTAACTCTCCTAGCACTCCTCACCAGCCCACAGGTAGACAAGGGGAGGGATTCGCGTTACACAACAACCATTTTATGTTTGACAACAGAGCCCCGGGCGAAAACCCCACTAGACCCCAGGCTCCGGTATGTCACTACCACGCCAGATTTGGTAATAGGGCACACAACTGCACCGGTCCTCCCTGTCCTTTCAGCGCTACCTCACGCAACCTTATGCCTTCTAGACCTCATAATTCGCAACTTCACAACGTGTCTCAGTTTTCCTTTGACGATCCACTTTTCTTTAAAGTGGACAAAATATCAGGGGCTACTTTCCTAATCGACACGGGGGCTACTCGATCTATTTTTCCTGTTGCCCGAGTTGCTGATCGACAAGTACAACCATCGATCCTCACATCCTTGCGAGCTCTTGGCGATGGCCGTGTACCTATCCTAGGACGTATTGAGGCACAAATTGATATAGGCTTTTCGCGGTTGTTTGGTCACGAATTTTGTGTATGCGGCATGGAGTATGGCATTTTAGGAGCCGATTTCTTAACCCGTCACAAATTAATTGTCGATCTGGCTGCTCAAATACTGACTGAATCGATTGAAGTGGAACAGTGCCCGCGGTACCCCGAGGACGATATGGGTAAAGAATTTGTCATACAGACCGATAGTGAGAGCGACGATTTAATTCTAAATGGCCTAAAAATTACTTTTCCCGAAGTGTTTGACTCGACATTGTGAAAGCGTCATGCTGATCATTCAGTGGTTGCTTCTGTTGAAACCACAACTGAGGAACCGATCTCCTGCAAAGCCCGAAGGCTTAGCCGCGATAAATTTAGGGCCCTTCAAGACGAACTTAAGAGGCTTTGAGAGCAGGGCGTTCTGGAAAAAAGCCAGAGTGCATGGTCTTGCCCCGAAGTGATGGTTAAGAAAAAGTCCGGAGGCTGGAGACTGTGCGCGGACCTAACAAGCCTCAATAAAATATTAAAGCCGCGCAAGTATGCCCTTCCCAATGTGAGCAACTTCAAGTCACTTGCTCACAGGTGCACAGTGTTTTCCTCCATTGATATTGCTGACGCCTACTACAACATCAAGGTCGATCCCAAGGATCGTCACAAGCTCACTATTACGACTCCTCTGGGAAACTATCAGTACAATTACTTGCCCATGGGCCTGGCATCCAGCTCGACATATTTCCAACTACTAATGAATGAGGTCGTGGCTGGCATTCCGCAAACCTTCTGCTACTTGGATGACGTTATTATTATGGCCAAAAGTCACTCACAGCGGAAGGGGGAAGTACTGTAGCAACGCTCGCTCGCTTCAGCTACATTAGTTGGTACCACAAACTAAAATCTCGCAACAATCAATCACTTATATATCAATCGGAATGACGAATAATCGCTTCGCATATGAACGATCGTTCTTTTGACGTTTGGCTACAATAGAATACGTCAAATAGGAAACGAAAAGCAAGCAATGCCAAAAACTTTGTTGACTTTAGGCCTACCGTTGGTATGTTTATTGTTCTTATGATAATATTGTAAAAGAGAATAACACACATTTCTCAGATGAAAGTTTTAGTGTGAAGGTTTGCCTGTTTTAGCAGTAAACACTCAAGTGGCCCGCGCAATCATTCGTAAATTGCATATGGCCCTTTGGCCAAAAAGGTTGGGCATCCCTGTTCTAGTCGATTCAACGTGCGTGAATGCATGAGTTTAAACTGACTACTACATGACAAGCCTTTGATTAGCCACCGATTCATTTATGGAGTAGACTACTAGTCTTGCACATGTGTGTAGAATGTAATGTAGGGTCATTTGTTCCAGCTTGCAAAGGTTGTGATTTCAGAACTCCTTATTGCAATATGAAGAATCTAGACTCTAGAATCTAGAGTCTAGATGTTCTAGCTCCACTGTTTTTATTGCGACGTTTATCTTTGATCAACGCCGTCGCACGGGTGTTAAAGTTTAGCTCTTATCGAAGCTTTTTGTCTCGTCATTGTAAATGAAATTGCCATAATTGGAGAATACTAAGGTCTGCGACTTTATGCACCCAAAAGCAATGGAAAGAGGCGCATTTACAGTAGCTTAAATTGTCAATCGTCATCGAGCTGAAACTGCAATTAGTGTCTGGCCGGATGTGTGGTAAAAAAGAATTAGCATACATAAAACGTAGGAAAATTATGACAGTTATCTTACGTTTTTTATTTTGTCAAGCAGTTTCCTATGACTTTTCGTGAGGAAAGTACATTATAGAAAGGCAATATTATTATTATTTTGTGATGAAAGAGTTTCAAATCTTCTTATGTAACCAAAACGAAAAGCAAAATTGATGTTTTGACTACTTCTTTCAACCAAGGGTGGAAACCTGATTACTATTGGCGTTAGGGTGTCAGTTTCAGTTTTGGTGTGTGGAAACCTAGATGTCAGGTTTCAGTTTTGGTTTGGTTTCACGGCTGCTGAAAAATCGGTTTCAGTTTTGCTTACGCGCAGCTTCGGTTTCTGGGTTTCAGTTTCGGTTTAAGTTTTATCCAAGAAAGCTATTTTATTTTGAATACGAATTATTTAAGTGCTCTAATTCTTGATGTTTTTGTTCTATTTCGGTTATAAGCAGCAGCTCAGACGGCCGAGTGAGAAGAGCAATTGTTTCAGAAGTTGCGACTTGGGTTTAATTCCGAGTCCGGTAAACCAAAGACTCAAAAATTGGTATTCACAGCTTCTCTATTTCACGCTTAGCATGAAAACTAGGAGCAGTACCGGTAATGATGGTGATTACGATTTCTAAAACCCAAAACCTTAGAAAATTTTCAATAGGTTTTAGTTTCGGTTTTGACGTTTCAAAAAAAAAAGGTCTTGGTTTAAGTTTAGGTTTTCAAAAACTTGGCTCAGTAGGTGTTAGTTTCAGTTTGGGTTTGAAAAATTTCCTTTAAACCCGGGTTTTCAGGTTTTGGTTTGGGTTTCCACCCCTGCTTTCAACTCATTTTACCCTTGCAGGGTTCTTGGACTTTTTCTTTTCTAGACGTAAAGAGCAGCAGATGGAAGCAACGGGCCAAAATGTACCACGGTTTCCACGTTCTCGGCATCTAGCCTATGCAAACAAGGATAGAAGGCGAAACAAGAACTATAATAGAGCGCGATATCAGCTTAAGATCAACTCAAAGTACGGTATATCCTTGATATAACCATGCATAAAATCACAACTTGTGTCATAAGGTTATCAGTTCGAGTCCTACACAAATTAACCGGATGATGTTTCTAGTTTCCCCGGCGCTAAGCCGCGGAGATGGACACCACCACTTGTCATACACTTCCGCGCAATAACCGTGAATAAGATAAAAATGTGATGTTTCTTCATTTTTTCGGCGAGTAGCTTGAAACAGGCATGTACAACAAGTCACCATCTTTCAGCTCAACTCCGTTTATATCGATTTTTTGCTCCATTTCAGGCTCCCACGTCAAAAACTTGCTTTAAAGAGTGTAAAGGAACTAAGCGAGACGATGGATGAACATGCGGTCGCGCATGCGTTATCTTCAACTATGGTGGCCAAGGTATGTTCGGATCGATTGTTTATCGGTTTAAACGAACGGCAAACTTTGTTTGCCATTATGTTGGAGGTGACATTTACTCTGTCCAGATGTCCAACTTTGGTGGTAATTAGGCCCGCAGGTCTTGGTTGTAGCTCTGCATCACAATCCAAGTTTTGATGTCAACATCACTTTGTTTAATCATGAGATGGAAAATTCGATTATGAGCCGGAAACTAGAACCAAGGACCGCCAGCTGCTGGTTCCTTGTGAAAAGGTGTCACAAACCCGTGTGCGTCTGACGGATGTTACTTTGTCGCACGCTATTCATTATACTGAAAACATTTTAAACCTGGTCATCTCCATGCGCATTTCTCATACTTTCTGACTCTGGTCAGCCAGATCTCGAACATGTTTGATCTCCTTAAATACAACGACTCGTTCCCGATTGCGATCTGAACAGACTGTTGTGCTTGTCAATATCGGCAGCGCGGCCGAGTAGTTCGGAGCGTCGTTTATAAGACGGCCATGATCGCACGTTTGATGGTTATCCCACCCAAGCCTGATTGTGTCATCCTTGGATAAGATGTTTAGGACAATTTTTTCTCCGCTTGGTGGAGCAAGCAGCAAAACAAAGAAGTCAGAGGCAAAATTCAAGCGGAAACTCGGAAACAAAGGCAACTCCTACACAAATCTGGATTCGTCCTCCGCATAACATCTCGGTCGCTTTCTTGTAACAGCAGGATAAAAAAGAAGAAATTAATCAACCAATCAATGAAATTTTTCGTACTGGTATAAAATATCAAATCCTTATTATACCTGAATAGTGTCACTAACTTAATTATTGTGTATTTTCACCGTCCGATTGGCGTAACTGTCCCGGCTGCATTTTTATGTAATTTACCCAACACCAGCAGAACCTTGTTTTTTCTGACAAAACGTGGGTTTATAATAGGCTTATTATACGTCCTTCTTTTGGAGGACATGTCCTCCTTTTTGACCAAAAAAAAATTGTCCTCCGAGGACGCCAAACAATGCCCAAATGTCCTCCTTTTCGGCATTATGAGCAGAAAAAAACATGTCATATCATTCTTCCACGAAAATGTTTGAGAAATTCGAACTTTTTTTTTGGTCATCACTTGCTTTCGGGCAAAAAAATGGACGTGATGACCTTTTTTTGGTCTTCACTTGCTTTCGGGCAAAAAAATGGACGTGATGACCTTTTTTTGGTCTTCACTTGCTTTCTGGCAAAAAAATGGACCTTTGCGAACTTTATGATCTTTTTTTTTTGGTCTTCACTTGCTTTCGGGCAAAAAAATGGACATTTGCGAATATGATGACTCTCAAAGAACCTGTCCTCCTTTTGCGTAGTGAAAATATGGTAACCCTAGTTTATAAAGGCCATTATTTGCGAGATTGCTGCGACTCTTCTATGTCTCGGTGACCTAATGGTGCCAAGTGACTGAAATATGCCCAAATCGTTTGATGGTTTTTATAGCTTATGGTCAGGGGCGAATCCAGAGGGGTAGGATAAGGAGTATGCATCTTCCCACCAGCTATTTTCAAAAATGTTTTTGATGCATATACGGTTTTTCTATTGTTTCGAACCTCTTCGATAGCAAGAAGCCTCACGCCTTAAGCACGCAAAATTAAAAATCAAGCGGAAAACTCGAAAACAAGGGCAACTCCTAAGCGAGTCTGGATTCGTCTTATGCAAAACGCCTCCGTCGCTTTCTCGCAACAGGAGGATAAAACTGAGGAAATCAATTAATCACTCAGTATTTACATGCCTACAGTTGATGCATATTTTTTTCATGTGAGCTAAGAAAAGTATTTTAAAGCAGCAACCATTGCTACATTAAGTTGGTGAGACATGAGGTTACTTCTCTGCTTTTTGCCTTAAAGCAGCGCTAGCGGATCAGTGGGTGGAAGAGCTATTGACAGAAGACCGCAAATCATTCTAAAGTGTCCGAAGTTAGAATATTAGAAATCAAGGGTGGGATTGGCTTATAGGGCAGAAGTTGATATAATTTATATTGATGAAAGACTTTTCAGATCTAATAGAGGGACCAATGTTTTTTTTTTTATAAAACTAAAGCGTGGGCAGAAAATGATGGGGATGCACTGGGTAAGAATGGTGGTGCATTCAGAGTCAAGGGGTTCCATTCTGTCTGCAGCTTGAACGACTATTGCTTTAACGCCCGACGCTACTCGTACCTGAGTCTGCACCTCAACCACAATCATACAACGTCGAAGTTTATTGCGGCCCCGAGTCAGTCAGGCACAGCGCGTCAGTTAACTTGAATTCGCACGGAACCACAGAACTACCACGAAAACGTTCGAACTTAAGAAACGTTAAAATACAACTCGTGCGTTATCCTGCAAAAGATAAGCAAAGAGAAATATGAAAACACAATTTTAAGCCTAAGTAAATACTACAGTACCGGACCCAAACCAGTTATGCCAGTCTGGTCAAATCTGAAAATGTAGCTAACTACCCACTAAACATTCATATATCGTAATGATACAGTTTTCGTATCAGCAAGTATCTGATGTATCAGTATATTCTCGACGATATCAATACTGTATCGTCGAAATATATTACTTTTGACCGAAAACCATACTAAACTTGTTGCAGTTGTTAGACAGATTTAGTCAATACAACAGAGTTTCGCTTCTCTATTTTTTAAAATGGGCTAATTTACTGTTAGAAGACTTGTATCTTTACAGAATGTTTTCAGTGTAGGAAAAAAAATACTTGTTAGTATCTTTTTTTGGATATACAAACTATATAGTTACGATATCGTCGCAATATACCGATTTTGGTTTAGATCAAGACTAAACCAGCTGCAGTTATTTCACAAATTTAGTAAATATGAAAAGTGTTTCATTTATATATCTTTCAGATAGACTAATTTGCGGTTAGAAGACTTGTATCTTTACCGTATGTTTTCAGTATAGTAAAAAAAAACACTTTGTCATATGTTTTTTCGGATAGACAAAAAATCGTGTCATTTGCAGTTTTTCGTTCCGTTTCTGCATGAAGCTATCCTATTTTTTAATATTTTGTATAAATTGTTAGGTGTTTAGCTTTAAAAGTCAATTATTTTAAATGTACAATTTTGGTATCCTAAAAGTATCATAAAAATACATTTTCATAAAGTCATTTAATTTGTCTGCAGCGGCATAAATGAAACACTTTTTATATTTACTAATGGAGGCACCCCAAATTTCTTTTGCTAAACTTTCATATGATGGCATGCCTTGAACAAAGTTAGGGAAGTTAGACCTTTTATTAAGCATCAAAATTCCTTGAAAAAAGTTTATTTTGAATGTATAACCTCGGTATCACAACAGTATCATAAAAATACTTTTAATGTAAAGTTATTTAATTTGTGTGCAGAGGCATATTTATGGAAGCGCATCAACTTTTTCTTTGCTTTAACTCTCATATGATGACATGCCTTGAACAAAGTTAGGAAGGTTTAAACCTTTTATCGAGCATCAAAATTCCTCAACAAAAGTACATTTTAAAAGTATAATTTTGGTATCACAACAGTATGTCATAAAAATACATTTTTATAAAGTGATTTAGTTTGTGTGCAGAGGCATATTTGTGGAGACGCATTAAATTTCTTTTTGCTTTAACTCTCATTTGATGGCATGCTTTGAACAAAGTTAGGGAGGTTTAGACCTTTTATCAAGCATCAAAATTTCTTGAAAAAAGTATATTTTAAATGTACAATCTCGGTATCACAACAGTATCATGAAAATACTTTTTTGTAAAGTTATGTGTGCAGAGGCATATGTATGGAGGCGCATCAACTTTTTCTTTGCTTTAACTCTCAAATAGGAAGGTTTAGATTTTTTATCAAGCATCAAAATTCCTTGAAAAAAGTATATTTTAAATGTGTAATCTCGGCATCATAACAGTATCATATGATGGCATGCCTTGAACAAAGTTAGGGAGGTTTAGACCTTTTCTCAAGCATCAAAATTCCTTGAAAACAGTTTATTTTAAATGTACAATCTAGGTATCATAACAGTATCATAAAAATACTTTTAATGTAAAGTTATTTAATTTGTATTTAGAGGCAAGGAGGTGTATCAAATTTCTGTTTCTCTAACTCTCGCATAATGATATGCCTTCTAAAAAGTTAGTGAGCTTTTTTTTAGACTTTTTTTGAAGCATCAAATTTTCTTGATTAAGTTTTTGTTTCTGAATGTTACGCAAAAAAAGCTGTTTTTGTTTCAAATCTCATTAGGTGGTAGATTGTATATATCTGCGCAAAATTTCGGATCACGCAAGTACCGTTATATTTCGTAAAGATAGCGGTAGCGTTAACTTTTAACGTCATTATTTTATTGCTATATTATTACGGCAACTCCAATAATGATATAACGGCGCAGAAGTTTACCGCAATTTAAATAGGATTCAGACCATGATTGAACCAAAATAACAGGAACGTAGTACTGCAAATTCAGTGCAGTTAATCTTGCATAAAATTAATTAAAAAAAGTGACATGCACAAGTTCTAATTAAAGAGCATGCTGAGAGTATTGAGTTGAACGATTGAAGCCAAAAACAAAATTAATGAATTTGATATTCATCCGCCGTCACGCTTCAATAATTATAATATTATTCTAGTTTTAAATTAATTAGAACTTTAATTGCATTGCGTTTGGTTCAATTTGATACGGAATTTGATTCAGTATCACAGAATATTCTAAGGAAGCATTTTCAAAAGAATTTTGCTGTTTAGAAACAAAAATTGCATGGACGGTTACCACAAGTTTTTATCACGTGATTTCCTGTACTATACTGGTGAAGCGGTAAGAAAGAACGCAAGATGAAACTTCGTAAAACGAGGTCGGTTTTGCAAAGTTGGATTTATTGTAGTGAGCTGGTTGCAATGAGACTGCGGTAGAGTTGCTGTGTTGCTGTTTATGAGCTGTGTCGTTTCTGCTAGTAAACCGCTGAATATTTCAGAAATTAGAAAAGATGTTTTTTTTATCTTGCCCTTCTCAACAGTGAAATATAGAAACCTACCTGTCGGTGCTAGCCTAAACCAGCTTTTCAAAGTTGCAGTAACATGAGGGGGAAAGAAATGGTTTAACGTGGGGTACCGGTACCAGCGTGAAAACGCATCAAAAAGCAAAAACCATTTTATAGATGCAATGGTACATACTACTACAAAATCTTAGTGGAATACTGGTATAGCCTATTGCAAAAACTAAAAATCAACGTACTGGTGCAGGTATTAGCAGATTGGCTCATTGCCAGCGTTGAATGTTGGTACGCTTGTGAGCATACATTTAGAAGTAAAGGTTAGGTGAAACAGCACGTTGAAGCATTTGTGGGGTACAGTTACCTGTCAGTCATTGACTTTGTTATGTGATGATGTCACAAAGCAAATGTCCATACTGATGGATAGCCCTACACTCTACCCTCACCTGTTACCGGTAGCTGTTGAGTGTTGTTTGGTAAAATTAAAGTTTACGTACGTAAATTATTTAAGTGCGATTCGGTCCCATATGGACTGTCCGGTTCCCTTACATTACGTACGTAAACTTTAGTTTTATCCTGTTTATTTTCCATAAGCCAGTATTATTGAGAGTGAAATGTAAATGCCTATATAATTGTCAAAGTTTTGACAGCAACCTATCAGTTAACCCATGCCATACCTAATTTAGCAGTCTTAAAGTGGATACAAATTTGAATGTACCGGTAAGGTGGTAGAAAGCTTTTTTTTCCAGGCTTACCTGGTTCTTAGTAGTTTTTCAAAAATAAAGAACAAAATTAGCCTTGGTGAAGAAAAATATATTTTATTGTAATGCTTACCACTTATTGCACAAACTTTTTTTGATTATTATTTTGCATTTATTAACTTTAATTTTGATTATGCAAAGCTTGCAAAAATTGCTGTGATTTTGGAAATGAGACCATGAAACTAAGTAAAAAACTACAAAAAATATTGTTTGTCAGCAAAAATCTGCTTATATAGGCAGAAGTCTTTGGCAAGGCTACTCTGATTCTTCAAATTTTTCTAAAAATAAGTTTCTTGTAACAAGGGTACAAAATTTGTTATCTACGTAATGGTTATAATAGCGCTAATGGTTTGCACTAAGTTGCTCATCTATTAATTCTTGTATGTTAAGTTTTTGATGTACTGGTATGTGTGTTTGCACGTACCTGTAGGCAGGGCAGTACTTGATCTCAGTGTGTAACCTTACTGAATCTGCATGTCACAAAAATTGACATGGCAATTCAAAACTACCACACATACATTGCATGCAATTGGATTACAAATATGTACCTAGACCATTTAGTAATTTTTTCCACAGTCAGTTAACTGGTTCAGGGAACTTACCGTGAGTGTGTTAAATGTTGCAATAGTATTATAGTGGTGGCTATTTTGATAATCACCTGAGCAGCTGGTCTTGCCAAATTTGCTGCCCAGCATAATTTTTTGTATTTTTCTTGTGCATGTAGAACTCTGTTTTTCATATATAAACATAGCAGTAAGATATTTATGTTTCAGTAAGCATTAGTAGGCTTACTATTAGAAGTCAAGATGTCATACTGGACCAAAAAACGAAAAATAGAAAAAACTTTGCGGGATATGAAAGCAATGGTATCGAGTAGTATGAGAACAGAAATTTCCAATTATGTCAATATTAGTGAATCTTCTTGTTCTTTTAATAATGATACTGGTGCTCAAGATACAGCAGACACTGATAGTATATCATCTGATTGCACTGGTGATGCTTCTGGCTTGAATACAAATTTTAGTATGTCAGACTCAGATGAATTGATCGATGTTAGATTTAAGGATAATGCTGGTGAGTGTGACACTAATCCTAATATGCAGGAAAGTGAAAGTTGCTTGTCGTTGCTTCTTGAAATTTGGGCAGTCGAACACAAAATTACACACTTTGCTCTGGGAAAATTATTAAATTTGTTGCAGAAATACCATCCTCAACTTCCCAAAGACCCTAGAACATTGCTTGCAACATCTAAAACATTTCCAATTCACAAGTTAGCTGGAGGAGAATATATTCATTTTGGAGTTGAAAGTTCTTTAAAGAAGCAGTTGACCATTAATCCTGAATTACAGTTATACCTAAAATTACATTTGCAAATAAACATTGATGGTTTGCCATTATTTAAGAGTAGTTCTTCCCAGCTTTGGCCTATTCTTGCAACGATTGAGGAAGCACGTGATACACAACCTGTGCAACCTTTTGTTATTGGTGCATACTATGGAGAACACAAGCCTAATGATGTTGGTGCTTATTTAAATAAATTTATAGAAGATATGAAAAGCTTCGAACAAGCACCTTATGATAATAATGGAAAGGATATTGAAATTGCCATTCGAAATATTGTATGTGATGCCCAAGCTCGTGTGTTTGTAAAAAAAGTTAAATCATGTGCGGGCTATTCAGGCTGTGATAAATGCACTCAATCTGGTGTTCATACCGGAACCAAAATGATTTTTCCAGAAGTAGATGCTTCGTTAAGAACTGATGCTGCATTTCAAGAAATGAGAGATGAAGAGCATCATCATGGGCGTAGCCCCTTTCAGTCACTACAGTTAGGAATGGTGACACAGTTTCCGATTGATTACATGCACCTTGTTTGTCTTGGTGTTACTAAACGCCTCATTCTTTTATGGCTAACTGGACCTCTGGATGTTAGGATAGGAAGACGCATGCAGAGCGCAATATCAGAATCACTGTTAGGTTTGAGAGCTTTCATTCCTTGTGAATTTGCTCCTAAACCACGTTCTTTGTCCGAAATAGCTCGATGGAAGGCCACAGAATTTCGCCAGTTTCTTCTCTATACTGGAACTGTGGTGTTAGAAAAAAATCTTGCAGAACCACTTTTTAAAAATTTTTTATTACTGTCAGTTGCTATACGAATTTTGGCTGATAGCAAGCTTTGCAAGTCCAAGTCTTCTTTTGCCCATTCTTTGTTGGTGGCTTTTGTACAACATTACTCAAAACTGTTCGGAAAAAATAATGTTGTTTACAATATTCATGGACTGGTTCATTTGGCAAATGAAGTGAATATGTTTGGCCCATTGGACAGCTTTTCGTCATTTCCTTACGAAAGTTATTTGTATCAAATTAAGCAATTAGTTCGAAAACCGTCCTGCGTTCTTCAACAAATTGCTGCCAGGCTTGATGAACAGGCAAAAGTTGAAATTGAATCAAGAAAGTTGGGACATTCACAGAAATCAACTTCCTTTCCGCAGTTGAAAAATTTGCATTGTGAAGGACCTCAGCCTTGCTCCATTTCCACCTTTAGTAAACAATTTAAGAAAATTGTTTTGAAAGACTTTACATTGTCCACAAATCAACCTGATAATTGTTTCAGCACTGACACCGATGTAGGTGTGGTGGTCAACATTGCTGAAGCTGCATCGTCTGATATAGTGATAATTTTTCGAAAATTTTGTTCAGTTACTGAATTATTTGATTATCCTTGTAAGTCTGTTGACATTGGTATTAGCAAAGTGTCAAAATTGAGCAAAGAGTTTTCTACATGTAGTCTTTCTCTTGTAAAACGTAAAGTAGCTTTGTTACCAATAAGAAATGGCTTACATGCAGCATTTACTTTAATTCACATCTAGAAGTTTTCATACCAATGTTTTTTTTTATTCACCATATTTGATATGAAAGAAATTAAAGAAGATAGTGGGTCTAACCATGTGTCAGTGTGCATAGAATGTATAGGCAAAAATAATTTAATGTAATCTTTGTCAGCATATGGAAAAATGGCTCCATTTTCGAAATTATCTGTCCTCCAGTGATAAAGTCTTTATCCCCAAAAATGGTTTATGATCTTAATCAAAGTGCATAACTCCTACTGCGACCCCTACCAATTACAGTATGGCAAACGTTGAGTTACAGTATTTAACTCCTGATAGTATTTTGTGTGCTTAATTGTATCTAAAACTGTTAATCGTTCATTTAATTTTCAGCATTATTATTAAAATTGTAATTAGCCAGCTGTTATTAAAAATAATCGGTATACTATGTATCAAGTGGTTGTATTCGATGAATCCAATGAGGTTGAATCTGTTCCTTTGGAATGGATAAGGGAAGATCAGGTGTTGTGGCCAACGGTATATTCCCGAGAAGCTCAAAAAAAAGCAATAAAAAATCGCTTTGTTCCTGATGGTAATACATGGAGAAAATATAAAGTCCGTCTGCTACGAAATGGACTATGCAGTAAGTTGTGTTGTTTGACAATCAATAACACGCATTTAGCAACATTATGTTCGTTGACCTGCTTGTGATGGGAATAATCCATGAGATAATACCGCTTATTTACAAATCAATGTACTTCATAGGGAACGAAAATTATGACGTGAATACCGCAACATACCGTGTAGAAATGTAATGCATCAGAAATTGGTTTAAGTCTGCTACTGCATATTAGTCATTGTAAGTTTTGAACTGCATTATAAATAAATTTGATTGATTTTTTTTTGCTAAAATAACCTACCGTAAGTAGGTTATTGTGAATTAAACTGCCCGTGCAAACTGTAATCAAGTTGCGCACAATGCCATTATCGTAGTATTTGCGTTAATGAAGCTTCGTATCTGTGATACTTAGATGTTTTTTGCTTGTGCTGTTAGACAACTCGAATCACAATTTATGTAAATCTCGCCCTACTTATTGTTTACGAGCAACATAGCAAAACGAAAGTAGAACCAAGTAGATTTGTGTATATTTTGAAACAAGCGTAATTGCATTTGTTTTTGTGTTTGCAGGCACATACGAGGAAGGTTTAAGAAAGGCAAAAATGGCAGAAGAAACATCTGATTTGGCTACGGACTCAGAAATAATGACATCTAACAAGTAAGCTGTTGCTAGTGCTGAATCTAATGACGCAGACCTTGCGTTTTGACTTTGACTTCTCGTGCTCTGAACTTTGTTCTTTCACGACTGAAATTTGATAAGCTAGTAAGTGAGTATAGTTGCTAACATTTTTTACCCTTTAGGAGACCAAGAAAGAGGACAGTCCGATACATCACAGACAGCAGTGATGATGATGAACCAACTCCGCTTATTTTCAAAAAGAGAAAACAAGGTAGAGTTGGTGTATGTCTGCATCCTGTACTTAGTCAAAGAGTATCAGCTTTATTGTGTTTTTAACTGTGTAATAAGCTTAGTTGTGCTTTTTAAGATGCCATCAGATCTTCATCATGTTCATCACAACGCGGCAAAAAATTGCCTGAAGCACCCTTGATAAATAAACCTTTAGCCAATGAAGTAGAAGATTTTGTATTCGATGAAAGTAAGTGACACAAGGCATATAAAGAACAAAGTTTGCTACACCAGCAATGATCAAGTTTGCATTTGCTTCTTTACTTTGTTGTGCTACCAAAATCGCTGCCATTACATATTTAACTTTACCATGTTAAATAGATAATAGCACGTCAACCTCAATACGCATTCAAATTTATATGCAGTTATTGTTAATGAATTGCGTTACAGCTATTTCGCCGAATGAAGTGCATGGAGCAAGTGGCGCACCCTTTGGAAATGCAACAAGCTTATCAATTTCAGGTGACTTGATATAATTGATCTCCATGCAGTATTTTTGTGTACTTTTAAGCTCTTTCTGTCTGGAAAAATGGTTCTGGTTGGAATTTCAGAGGCAGCTCAGCTTCGTTATGGGTTCAATTCATGGCCGAAGCCAACCTGATTTCACACATACCATTTGGGTCGCTCCTGTCACTCGAGAACACATTCCTGATTATTGCATGGTTAAATTTTCTTTTCAGTGCTTTGCAATTTATCTTAAAATGTTAAAAAAAGTTATAAAATTTAGTTACTTACTGATAGTGTTAAGAACATATTTTCTTCCAAAAAAAAAACTCACTTGACATTTAGTTTTCGAGTTTTTCGCAAGTTTATCTTTTTTAAGCTTTGCTTTATCATTCGCAACATAACAGTAATACACTTAAAAAACTGTTTATTCACATTACTGTGACGCCGGTTGACGTCGCAAAAATATGTGCATAATGAACTGTTTGTTTTAGGAAACTTGGAAAATGAAAATCCTTCATCTAGTTACTCGCTTGCGCATTCCACACCGTCTTCGCGCCCAAGAGACGTACCAAGTATTAATGGTATGCTATGCTTTGGAATTTTGTTTCGCTGCAAAAACGAGTGTTTATTGTTTGCATGTTATATCATGTTATATTAGATTTTGAACCGGCGCTTGGTGTATCGGTTAAGAGCATCCACTTGGTAGCCGGTAGACTGGGGTTATATTCCCAGTCGGGTCATACTAAAGACTATAAAAATAGTATTCGCAGCTTTCGCGCCAGGCGCTCGGCACAAGCGGAAGTGCGAAGGGTTTTGTGTATGTGTTGTTCGTCATGTATGTCCCTTAACAGCGTTCAATCATTCGTGATTGAAAATTGTAATGGGCCGACAAATGAAAATGGCCTAAACAATGTGTGCTTGCACCCGCTGTCGCGTACCTTTACCTTTATATTAGATTTTAAAGCGTTCCTGTGGAGCCCATTTACACGTTCATGGGCCAGACGAGTTGTGACATCATTACAAATCGTTTGTTGACAATTCTGGTTAAATCGTTTGTTTGACAATTATGGTTATCGGCCCGAAACTTGCTGGCTTTTTCAAAAGCCTGAAACTGCAAACAAGGTTTCACTCGGCATTTTTTATGCAATTAAGCCGTTGTAATTGGAAGTGTCTTAGGCCTAGCCAGTTCGTAAACGTAGAAAAGATCTATTTGCTCAACCTATTATTTGTGCTTTGCTTAAATAGCACTTTAGGTGCTTTAGCTGTTATTCTGCTCGTCGCCATTCAACAAAAGGATCTGATGTAAATAAGCAGCTATTATTTTACAAGTTTCTTAAAAAGGATTTAGTTTTATAATTGTTTTGCCAGGTGATGGTATTCTACGGGTTTTGGCGGAGCAGCGAGTTATCTTAAGCGAATTGGTGGAGTCCAACAGAAATGTATTACGTGCATTAAAATCCTTGCAAGACTCCCGCAAGTCTAGTCAAGTGTCCTACCAATTGCCGGAAGATTTAGTTCTTCCGTTAAAATCTGTAGATGAAGTCTTGCATTTGGAAGAGCGTTTAGCTGACGAAACAGTTAGGCAGAGCCTGGTATATGAATTAAGTCATTTATTTTTGTAATAATAAGTGAGTAAACATTGTTTTTCTGCATAATCATTCTGAGCATGTGTGAGATTGGCCTGTCATGCAAACATGTAGTATTTTTGTTTCGTAAGCTTCGAGATTTGTTTGCAAGTGAACTAGAAGCATTATATCGGTAAAAATTATTAAAGGTTTTTGCTGTTCTATTGAATGATTATGTCGGGGATTGAATTGCAACAGTTTTGGCTGTTTCGTTTTTTTCATGAAATTGGTGCCACCTAGAAAGTGTGGGGTACTTTTTCCCGACTTGTTGCGACACAGTATCGCTGCAACAACTATTATTCGACCCAAATATGCAGAGGACTCTCTTATTGTCCTGTGGCACTGCTTTTTAAATGTTGCCAGTGGCTGAGTTGTTATGGATTACTCCATGACGATACCCTGGCAGAAGGTGAGTAGCATCACAGCCATTATGATTTCCATAAAAAAAGTATACCGAAAAGTTCTTATGTCAAATGCTATGCTTTCATACAGGACCACGCTTCCACGCTTTATGTCGATGATGAAATAACTTTCATTACTTTGTATTTCAGATTGCACATTTGTCGCTGATTGGTGGTAGCAATCTCAAAGAAAATTGCTGGCGTGTAATGTCCAGCCTCATCCATAATTCCGTATGTGAGTTTTTTAACTGGTCCGGACGGAGCGGATGGAAATCAAAATATATTACAGAAAAGAAAATCGCTCTTTCTTCAAAAACAAAAATAGTAGAAGTGATAAAAAGTGAGTTTTGTAGTTTACGGTATGTTTGAAGATTTGTAATAAGATTTTGATTGTCACGATTAAGAAATTATCATTTTCATAAAATATGCTGGAAAAGGAAATTTGTGTGACAACTGTAACTCTTAAGTATCCTTAGCTTAGAAATATGTATCATTTATTTGTTCGAAGTGGTTGGGCCACTGCAACGACTATTTTTTGTGCATTTTTATCCTATGACGAGAAAGCGACGAAGCGCTATACGAGCTCACTTAGAAGTTGCAGGCCATCTGCAGCACACTAAGATGGGGGGAAGCTCGATAAGTGCTTTTCCCAACGGCACAACAAGCTGGCTTGCGGGTTTGCTCCACACTATCCTCTTAATGCTGAACGTCAAGCAGAGAAGCTGTGAATACCAATTTTCAAGTCGTTGAGATGTCCCGACTCGGAATCGAGCCCCGAGTGTCGAACCCCAACCTTAGAATTGGAATTGAACCCCGACTTCAAAATCGAAACCTTAACGTGGCTTTCTGGCCAAACTTTCCTATCACAGTATTTATTGGAGCATTATAACTACAAGTTGTTTGATGGTTTTACAGAGTCTATAATTGAATCATCGGAGGGGGCGAAAGAATGTGATGTGGAGCGGGAAGCAGTGGTGTAAAAAGTATTTTGAAACTGTACTTAAGTGAGAGTATTGTTACTGACGGCAAAACTACTCGAAGTAAAGTAGAAAGTATTGACTAAAAAAAGCACTTAAGTAAAAGTAAAAAAGTAGTCATTTAAAAACTACTCAAGTAAAAGTACTCGTATAGCGTTTTCAAACGTTTAAGTGTCAACTACACACTTGCCGATGCGGCGATGATGGACTTGCTTTGAAGGTGGCAAAATGGTGAAACAAAAGAAATTATTACTGCCCAGATGGCCGATTGGATAGAGCGTCTGCCTCTGAAACGGTAGACTTGGGGTTCGATTCAGAGTTGGGTTAAACCAATGACTTAAGAATTGGTATTTATAGCTTCCCTGCATGACGTTTAGTATCAAAGGTGACAGCGTAATTCTTATCGCATGGAGTGAAGTTTCCATGGCGATGACGAGACCGAGTGTTATGGAATTGGAGTGTAAATACAGATTTTAGGCGCAACCAGGTATTTCAAGGTGAGACTGTAACTCAATTGCCACAATAGTACACTACTTCTACTTTTCTAAAATAAAAACTACCCAAGTAGAGTTATTTTATACTAAAAGTACTTAAGTAAACGTAAAAGTAGCCAAAAAAAAACTACTCAAAAAAGTATTTGTTACCGAAAAAAACTACTCAAGTAATCTACTCAAGTAAAAGTATTTCGTTACTTTACACCACTGGCGGGAAGTCTCTCGTTGGATGCGTAATTGGCGAGAGCGAAACCACAAGGGCACTGTTAGTTCTTTGTAGGTCTATTGCGTGTTATTTTTTAAATAAAGCAAACTTGTTTCGTGAGGAATTTTTGTGTATTACTGATGTATTCGAGATGCAGTATGTTCATATAATATGAGCATAAGGCAGGTATATTTAAGATATCGGATATAGGTATTCCGAAAATGCAGTAACAATATATTTAAAATACCGTCTGAATGTATTTTTAAGGCATCCTCATTGCATCGTGTAGATACATGCAGGATATATTTTAGATACTGTTTATCAGTATTTTGAAAATGTAGTGCAGGTATAATCTGGATACATTCTAGATAAGTTGTGTTAGTATCTTGAGAATGCAGTATCGATACATGCAAGATATATTCTTGATATATTGGGTTAGTATCTTGAGAATGCAGTATCGATACATTCAAAATACTCTTGATATAGAACTTTGATATCTAGACTGTACACAAAAAATGTGCAACACTGTATCATTACGATATAGATTGCTGTATCGGCACTATACACAATGCTGATACGAGACGATATCAACAATATACTTTAACAATATGTCGATGTTAACAGGGTAGCTAGACTAACAGGTAAAAGCAATAACAATTGCTACAGAATCGCTCGGCATCAATGCGACATAAAATGAGCGCCTCCAACTCACAAAACTGCATAGCCTACTCTGCATGCTCAACGATCAAAGTTACAACAACGCTCACACTAACAGCCCATTAACACAGTACAAAGGGCTTTTAAGACTAGCTGCCAGCCTGCCATCTGAATCAACTAAAATGCAACGCAGAAAGAAGATTTTAAACACACAATGCTATCGCTGTTGCGTCACAAAGGCTAGTACATCAAAGTGAAGCAGCTATAAAGACGAAATGAAGGCAATAAGCAATATCTCACCGTAACAAATGGTATCCAAAATATTTACATATCATGTGATGAACTATTTGAGGTTAAAGGCTCATTTTTGTTTTCATGGTGCACACTTCACACTGTGGTTATTTCACAGTTGCAAAGTCATATCTGTCACTCCACCCGAGCTGCGATTCAGTAAGGATGCATCCAATATAGCAACTATGGTCTGTTCTTCAGCATAAAACATGCTGTAACAGTTGCATGTTCAATATCGTGTATAAGTCATGCGATGTCAGAGGATTTTGTGTTTGTTTCATACATATATTGGGCCGAATGCACCAACGTGGATAATGGTCGGATTAAAACTTATCCATGGATTAACTGAGGATTTACTTGAATTTGGTATGCACCAAGCGCGATTAAGTTCAAAAGCGGATTAAACAGGCAAAAATTTAATCCTAGGGTTTCGGTGGATTAACTTAGTTTAACCTATTACTATCTAGGTAATAGGCTAGGCTAAGCACCAAAGCTGTAGCTTTAGTGACTATTTCGCAAGAACACAATCTGGAATGAACAATAGCGGTTTTATTGACCCACATTGGTCAACGCGGATCCATAATCTGGAGAGCCTAGCAGGGAATGTTGCCACTTCGAAGTACAAAAGCCTAACTGAAAAGTAGCCTAGTCCTGCGTTGTTATCTGTCTTGCTTAAGTATTTGATTTGAGTCTAATAAATTAGGTACCTCAATCTGTTTCATTTTTTCTTTAGTAAATTGTTTTACAGGCTGAACGATTACACGCGACCCTATGCTGACTAGCTATACCCACTTTTTTATCACCCTATTGATTAGAATGCGTTCGTTAAAATGGGCGAAATGGCGTAGCAAATTCGCTCGTTAAAATGGGCTCACGTTCCGGAATCTTCGAACCTGAAATTCGATCACGTGGTTCGGCAGAAAGAAAAAAAGATACCGTTAGCGAAGTCATATAAATACTAAGGATGCTAGTTATTAAAGGATGTCGCTGGTTAGCGGCGAAGTTGCTAGTTATTAACTCATTGTTGTGCAAGTAAGGGCAGAGTGGGAGGGTAATTGCAGACGAATTGTCGCGGGTTTCACTCTCGATGAAGCCATCGTTCATGATGCATACACTTCACTAAAAAGAAAAGGCAGATAGTGTGGAAAGCGATTTAACCTAATAGAGCAACTAGTTAGGCTTCTAAAGTTTTATATCATAGGTTGTGAAACGTTTAGGAATTGCCTGCCAGCTTGCTCCACACTGTCCCTTTAGTGCTGAAGATAAAGTAGGGAAGTTGTGAATACCAATTTTTAAGTCATTGGTTTGACTCGACTCTGAACGGAACCCTGAGTCTACCTATCCAGAAGCAGATCCTCTACTGTCTATCCACTCAGCCATTTGATCGCTTGCTATATATAATATCTTAACTTTATTGTCTAACACAAAACAAATATAAACTAGATGGCAGCTGCAAGCACCCGCTTATGGCTTCCCGATCAAGCTTACTAGGGACCCAACGTCTAAGGCAACAGCAGAGCGACTTCGCTTTTACAACTTAAAAAAAACAACAAATCCCTGCAAAGTATAGGTGTGCATTATCACACATGACCTAAGTTGAATTTCCTGCAGCCTGTGCTCCATGAGCTTAATAATATTGTAACGACTTTTTACATTTCTGTAATACAGTCATCGAAATCTCAATAAAACTATTATCCTTAAATTTCTTCACGTGTACAGTGATGATGCTGCACAAAAACTCAAAACTTCATTACACTCGCGATATTACACCCAAGCGTGTAACGAGTGGCGGAGCCCACCTACGCGGCGCAGCGCTTGGGCTACACAACTCCGAACAAACGTCGCAACGGTGGCGAGCCGTTGGCGACACTGTGACGATTTGGCCGACCACGCAATTGAACCTCACACCTCCCGCACCAATAGGGTGGGCTTAGCAACTGAGCTAATCGGCCGGCACAATGCTACACAAGTCTGCAGCAAAATCAATTTGTTTGTCTGACATTTCCAACAAGCTGGCAAATCTTGCAGTAAATTCAAACAATAAACGCCATGATTCTTGAAGGATTTGTGCAGCTGCAAGGACGACTGCATTCACACAAAACGAAATTAAATCATGGAGCTTGTGCTCGTTTCTAAGGGCCAAGAAATCGCGGCATAAAATGCGATGTATTATTTTGATATATCAAAAAATGAAGTTACAAAGTAAAAATTACGAGATTTTAAATAAACAGAAATTACGAAAAAAGATCTACATTTACTTGCCATTAACATGTTTTTTATTCAGAAACTCATTAACAACAATTTATTCAAGAATTTTTTGAAAAGGATGGCATACACCGCATTAAAGCAGTTTGAATAAATATAAAAAAAGAATGTTTGACTCTTTCGTCTTTCTGCCGCTCTCAACTAGGGCTTATTTTAAGGGTAGGGCTTACATTAAAATCATCCTCAAAAATCACGCTAGGTTTTATTTTGCGGGTAGGTCTTATTATCGGGGAAACACGGCAATTACAACCAATTTCGCGAAACCACAAGCTTGATAATCTGATAGCGGATTATGCTAGCTATTACTCTAACAAACTCTTCGCCGCAATGCGAACACAGTTTCAATGCGAGGAATCCACAAAGCTAAGTCATGAGTCCAATGCACCAACCACTTGGCCAACTCCCATGTGCCCCTTATTGCTGATTAAAACGTCAGTTTAACCACAAACTCATACGGCTCACTCACGAATGAAAAAGTTTTATAGGAATATAACTTAAAAACATGTTTCCCTACTGCCCTCTAACGGATTACATAAATTTGCTTGACTTTCATGAGGTTTCCTGAAATTTCACGTTTTTTACGTTTGACTCCAAGTCAGGCGCTCTGGAGTAACCCTTCATTATATTGATATTTTACCCACATTGAGATAAATATCCTCCGATAATTTGAAGGTCCTAGCTGTTGTCATTTAACAGTTATGAGCTTGTGAACATTTTCTTATTATTGACTTTTGACCCCAAACCACTTGACTGCCACCCCCGCAAGTTGTGAGACCCAAGTTTACGTCGAGGTCTATCATCCCTGAACATTTCAAGCCTCTAGCATCAGCGGTTCAAATGCCCTAGACTGCGCAAAATTGGCAACATTTATGGGTTTTTTGACCTTTGACCCCGAGTCACGTGACATAGAGCGTTCATGGTTGGTACACTGCAAGGACATATCAAGACACACCAATCCTATCAATTTCAAGTTCTTATGTGTTTTGAATGAATAGTTATACGCCAAACGACATATTTGCTTATTTGACCTTTGACCCCAAGTGACGTCACGCAAAACTAATCATTGCTGGTGTTTTTGTACTCTCGTTGAGATGCATCTGCTCTGTAAATTTGAAGGTCCTACCAGTTGCCATTCACAAGTTATTAGCGTTTGATCAAACTATTTGTCAATTTAATTGATTGACGTTTGACCTTTGACCTGTTGACCGCCACCCCCCAAAAGCTGTTAGGCACAAGATCACATGGAGGTCTATCATCCCTGGGAATTTCAAGTATCTAGCATCAGCGGTTCAAAAACCTTCAAATGCACAAAAAACTGCTGAGGTTCGTTGATTTGACCTTTAACCCTAAGTGACGTCACGATCAGGTCATTGTTGTGCATATATTTGTTCCCCACATTGATATGCATATACTGTGAAAATGTAAAGGTCCTACCTGTAGTCATTCAAAAGATATTAGGTTTTGGTAAATTTGGTTTTTTGACCTTTAACCTGACGACTGCCACCCCCCAAAAGTTGTTAGGCACAAGTTCCCAATAGGATCTACCATCCCTGAACATTTCAAGTCTCTAGCATCAGCGGTTCAAAAGCCTTAGGCTGCGCAAGATTGGCAACATTTCCCAATTTTTTTGACCTTTGACCCCGAGTCACGTGACATAGAACGTTTATAGTTGGTACACTGCAAGGACATATCAAGACACACCAACCCTATTAATTTCAAGTTCCTATGTGTTTTCCATCAATAGTTATACGCCAAACGACATATTTGCGTATTTGACCTTTGACCCCAAGTGACGTCACGCAAAACTAATCACTGTTGGTGCTTTTGTACCCTCGTTGAGATGCATCTGCTCCGTAAACTTGAAGGTCCTACCAGTTGCCATTCACAAGTTATTAGCGTTTGATCAGAATTTTGATCATTTTATTTGATTGACGTTTGACCTTTAACCTTATGACCGCCACCCCCCAAAAGCTGTTAGGCACAAGTTCACATGGAGGTCTATCATCCCTGGGAATTTCAAGTCTCTAGCGTCAGCGGTTCAAAAGCCTTAGGCTGCACAAAAATCTGTTAAGATTCGTTGATTTGACCTTTGACCCTAAGTGACGTCACGAACAGGTCATTGTTATGCATATAATTATTCCCCACCTTGATATGCATATACTGTGAAATATTGAAGGTCCTACCTGTAGTCATTCAAAAGATATTAGGTTTTGGTAAATTTGGTTTTTTGACCTTTAACCTGACGACCGCCACCCCCCAAAAGTTGTTAGGCACAAGTTCTCAATAAGATCTACCATCCCTGAAAATTTCAAGTCTCTAGCATCAGCGGTTCAAAAGCCTTAGGCTGCACAAAATTTGGTGTTGAAAAAAAAAAAAAAAAAGAAAAAAAAAAAAAAAACTAGATGGCAGCTGCAAGCACCCGCTTATGGCTTCCCAATCAAGCTTACTAGGGACCCAAACGTCTAAGGGAACAGCACAGCGACTTCCCTTTTACAACTTAAAAAAACAACAAATCCCTGCAAAGTATAGGTGGGCATTATCACACATGAAGTAAGTTTAATTTCCTGCAGCCTGTGCTCCATAAACTTAATAATATTGTAACGACTTTTTACATTTCTGTAATACAGTCATCGAAATCTCAATAAAACTATTATCCTTAAATTTCTTCACGTGTACAGTGATGATGCTGCACAAAAAATCAAATCTTCATTATACTCGCGATATTACGCCCAAGCGTGTAACAAGTGGCGGAGCCACCTACGCGGCGCAGCGCTTGGGCTACACAACTCCGAACAAACGTCGCAACGGTGGCGAGCCGTTGGCGACACTGTGACGATTTGGCTGACCAGGCAATTGAACCTCACACCTCCCGCACCGATAGGGTGGGCTTAGCAACTGAGCTAATCGGCCGGCACAATGCTACACAAGTCTGCAGCAAAATCATCTTGTTTCTCTGACATTTCCAACAAGCTGGCAAATCTTGCAGTAAATTCAAACAATAAACGCCATGATTCTTGAAGGATTTGTGCAGCTGCAAGGACGACTGCATTCACACAAAACGAAATTAAATCATGGAGTTTGTGCTCGTTTCTAAGGGCCAAGAAATCGCGGCATAAAATGGGATGTATTATTTTGATATATCAAAAAATGAAGTTACAAAGTAAAAATTACGAGATTTTAAATAAACAGAAATTACGAAAAAAGATCTACATTTACTTGCCATTAACATGTTTTTTATTCAGAAACTCATTAACAACAATTTATTCAAGAATTTTTTGAAAAGGATGGCATACACCGCATTAAAGCAGTTTGAATAAATATAAAAAAAGAATGTTTGACTTTTTCGTCTTTCTGCCGCTCTCAACTAGGGCTTATTTTAAGGGTAGGGCTTACATTAAAATCATCCTCAAAAATCACGCTAGGTCTTATTTTGCGGGTAGGTCTTATTATCGGGGAAACACGGCAATTACAACCAATTTCGCGAAACCACAAGCTTGATAATCTGATAGCGGACTATGCTAGCTATTACTCTAGCAAACTCTTCGCCGCAATGCGAACACAGTTTCAATGCGAGGAATCCACAAAGCTAAGTCATGAGTCCAATGCACCAACCACTTGGCCAATTCCCATGTGCCCCTTATTGCTGATTAAAACGTCAGTTTGACCACAAACTCATACGGCTCACTCACGAATGAAAAAGTTTTAAGCCAAAATAGCTCAAAAACATGTTTCCCTACTGCCCTCTAACGGATTACATAAATTTGCTTGACTTTCATGAGGTTTCCTGAAATTTCACGTTTTTTACGTTTGACTCCAAGTCAGGCGCTCTGGAGTAACCCTTCATTATATTGATATTCTACCCACATTGAGATAAATATCCTCCGATAATTTGAAGGTCCTAGCTGTTGTCATTTAACAGTTATGAGCTTGTGAACATTTTCTTATTATTGACTTTTGACCCCAAACCACTTGACTGCCACCCCCCGCAAGTTGTGAGACACAAGTTTACGTCGAGGTCTATCATCCCTGAACATTTCAAGCCTCTAGCATCAGCGGTTCAAATGCCCTAGACTGCGCAAGATTGGCAACATTTATCGGTTTTTTGACCTTTGATCATGAGTCACGTGACATAGAGCGTTCATGGTTGGTACACTGCAAGGATATATCAAGACACACCAACCCTATCAATTTCAAGTTCTTATGTGTTTTGAATGAATAGTTATACGCCAAACGACATATTTGCGTATTTGACCTTTGACCCCAAGTGACGTCACGCAAAACTAATCATTGCTGGTGTTTTTGTACTCTGGTTGAGATGCATCTGCTCTGTAAATTTGAAGGTCCTACCAGTTGCCATTCACAAGTTATTAGCGTTTGATCAAACTATTTGTCAATTTACTTGATTGACGTTTGACCTTTGACCTGTTGACCGCCACCCCCCAAAAGCTGTTAGGCACAAGATCACATGGAGGTCTATCATCCCTGGGAATTTCAAGTATCTAGCATCAGCGGTTCAAAAGCCTTCAAATGCACAAAAAAACTGTTGAGGTTCGTTGATTTGACCTTTGACCCTAAGTGACGTCACGAACAGGTCATTATTGTGCATATTTTTGTTCCCCACATTGATATGCATATACTGTGAAAATGTGAAGGTCCTACCTGTAGTCATTCAAAAGTTATTAGGTTTTGGTAAATTTGGTTTTTTGACCTTTGACCTTTAACCTGACGACCGCCACCCCCCAAAAGTTGTTAGGCACAAGTTCCCAATAGGATCTACCATCCCTGAACATTTCAAGTCTCTAGCATCAGCGCTTCAAAAACCTTAGGCTGCGCAAGATTGGCAACATTTCCCAATTTTTTTGACCTTTGACCCCGAGTCACGTGACATAGAACGTTTATAGTTGGTACACTGCAAGGACATATCAAGACACACCAACCCTATTAATTTCAAGTTCCTATGTGTTTTCCATCAATAGTTATTTGCCAAACGACATATTTGCGTATTTGACCTTTGACCCCAAGTGACGTCACACAAAACTAATCACTGTTGGTGCTTTTGTACCCTCGTTGAGATGCATCTGCTCCGTAAACTTGAAGGTCCTACCAGTTGCCATTCACAAGTTATTAGCGTTTGATCAGAATTTTGATCATTTTATTTGATTGACGTTTGACCTTTAACCTTATGACCGCCACCCCCCAAAAGCTGTTAGGCACAAGTTCACATGGAGGTCTATCATCCCTGGGAATTTTAAGTGTCTAGCATGAGCGGTTCAAAAGCCTTAGGCTGCACAAAAATCTGTTAAGATTCGTTGATTTGACCTTTGACCCTAAGTGACGTCACGAACAGGTCATTGTTATGCATATAATTATTCCCCACCTTGATATGCATATACTGTGAAAATTTGAAGGTCCTACCTGTAGTCATTCAAAAGATATTAGGTTTTGGTAAACTTGTTTTTTTGACCTTTGACCTTTAACCTGACGACCGCCAACCCCCAAAAGTTGTTAGGCACAAGTTCCCAATAAGATCTACCATCCCTGAAAATTTCAAGTCTCTAGCATCAGCGGTTCAAAAGCCTTAGGCTGCACAAAATTTGGTGTTGAAAAAAAAAAAAAAAAAAAAGAAAAAAAAAAAAAGAATTTTTCGGAAACAAAATATTTTTTATCTAGAAAGTGGGGGGCTGCCGGGGAAAGTTAGGGCGACCAAGGTGTAGACCTAGGTGGGACACACATTTGAACTCTAGGTCACTTTTGAATTGGAACAGTAGTTTAGCAGCTACAGCTGCTGGAAGTGTCAAAAAGTGCACAAATGGCCAAACAAAAGTAATATGGCTTCCCTTTTCGGGAAGCCATAAAAAGAAAAAAAAAAAAAAAAGAATTTTTCGGAAACAAAATATTTTTTATCTAGAAAGTGGGGGGCTGCCGGGGAAAGTTAGGGCGACCAAGGTGTAGACCTAGGTGGGACACACATTTGAACTCTAGGTCACTTTTGAATTGGAACAGTAGTTTAGCAGCTACAGCTGCTGGAAGTGTCAAAAAGTGCACAAATGGCCAAACAAAAACAACATGGCTTCCCTTTTCGGGAAGCCATAAGTAGTGAGTGCTAAAATTGATTGAGAAAAAGCAGAAAGTTATGGTACATTGATTCAGAGCTGCTTAGGTAAAAATTAGTGCTTATGAAAACAAGGCAATGTTCATAAGTTAGAAACTTCTAACAATGCAATTTGTTAAAAAATCGGGTAATGTCAAGTATCTGCCCCAATGCGTTTTCTGTAATTATTTTACATCCGTATTTTACGTGCGCATCTTCCGAACCCTATAGCCCAAACTGTACATAAATAGTGCGTATGCGTCCGTAAAATACGCATGGGGGTGAATAGTAGATGTTATCCAAAAAATCTTGATTGCTGCTCAGCACATTCACAATTTTGACATGAAGATAATAACTTTTTATGTATGTATTTGCGTTTATACTATTTGTTATGGTACCACAACCATAAGATATTGGTATTTGGTGCTACATTAGTTGAGGACATGAAACATTCTGCTGTTTACTTTAGTTTTTGGCAAGAGAAATTAATGACATTTGGAAGTAGCCATGCTTTAGGGATTAATGTGTGAGTGAAAAATTAGTTGATTTCTCCATTCTTGCATATAGCTAAGGAAGTTTGCCTTACTAGTTACATGAGTTACCAACTTACCCTGTTTATTGTTATAGACCAGGGGTGGCCAACCCGCGGCTCGCGAGCCGCATGCGGCTCTTTGTCCAGTTTCATGCGATTCTTTTTCACATACTGTGTTTCTTTTATCAGCAGCCTCGTTTTGTAATCATGTAGCGTTTGCCAACGCATAAGTTGCATTATCACGTAATAATCGCTTTGTTAGAGAATTACGACGAGGCGTTAACGAGTGTCGGGGGCCATCTATTTGTATTTAGTGGCGCGTTTATCCTCCTATCACGAAAAAGCGATCAAAAAGCTATAACGAGCTCGCTTGGGAGTTGCCAGCCATCTGTCCACCACACCAAGAGCAGGAAAGCTGTGAATACCAATTTTAAAGTCATTGATTTGACTCGACTCAAAATCAAACCCGAGTCTGTATCTCCAGAGGCAGACGCTCTTACCACTCAACCATTTGAGTTATTATCTCCGCAGCTTTGTGTCTGGGCAACACTAAAGTCCGAATAACTTAAAGGACTTTGGGCAAAACAGCCTCGAATTTGAAGAAACATCGCAGCGGTGGCGACACTTTGTCCACTTTGACCCAGATCGCCCAGGCAACGAATCCCAGACCGTCCGCACCGATAGCGATGTCGTCACAAACTGAGCTAACTGGCCGGTATACTACTAATCCAGCTCAGCAAAGCATGTCTAATTGTCTATCAATAAGAGGTATGGTTATGCGATCATTATCCCTTGCGTGTATGACATGACTCTTTGCTGAAACAACAACAAGAAATGCGGCTCTTGGCATCTGACTGGTTGGCCACCCCTGTTATAGACTATAGCCCACACTGTCATATAATGTGTATCCTTAATTTTTGATGAGAAAGTGGTACAGCATAGCTAGCTTCTTCAGCTAACTCAGCTTTTGTATACGACACACACCCACACTTTAAGTGTCTGTTTTAGTACAAAAATTTGTGCGTCATACGCGAATGTATACAGCAATTTTAGGTTTAATTGCTAAATTGCTAGGCCTATTCCTTTTCTTACTGGTGATGTTATGCTTAGAACATTACTAGGGTTTGTGAAAAATATTGTGCTTCTGTTTTTGAATAAATTTCAAACTGTGAAAATCTTGTGAAAATGCCAAAGGTGCTTATGCAATCCTGTTTTTGTAAAAACTATTTTTCATGGTTAATTTCATGACCAGTATAATCGCGACTTTTCATAAGAATAAGTGTGTTAATGCTATTGATGATCAAAATTTCACTACAATTACTTAGTTTATCATTGATCTTAATGAGTCAATCTGTATGGTTGTGACAACTTAACTCTTAAAATGGAATATGGTTGTTTAAAATGCAATCATCTTTGTCGTTTATTGTATTACATGAAGAAAAAATGCAGCAATATGAATATTTATTATATAGTAGAAGGTGATCAATTAATGTGCTTTGGTTTATTTTTTAAATAATCCAGTTTGACGTTCGGTAAGAACAATCAAAAAGTCTTGGTCATATAGTTTATTGCAAGACTAGTAGAAACTCATTAAATTTTTTGTGACTTTGCACTAACTAGCCCAGAAATGGAGTTAAATTAGTACATGCCTGAATTGACATCCAACATCTCTAGCCTAAGTATGACCACAATTTTGACTTTTTGTCAAGTAATAGCATTTTTTACGAATAGATTAAAGTGCAGCACAAGAATGATTTGCATCACAACTAGCACAATCTAATTCTTAGTTTCTCATGACAACTTCACTGGCTGATTGAAAAAAATTTGCTGTTATGATATACTTCACTACACCGGCTTGGTTAATTTTGGGATACAAGTTCATGATTGACTTATCAATTACAGTGGGAGACTTTTTTTAGGTGACCTCAACAAAGAGAAAGATCGGGGTGAAAATAAAATCTCTTAAAACAAGAAAATTATTATTGATCCTCACTTCATTCACGGAAGGCTGCTATGTCATCAAGCTTCGAGAGGCCCCATACATTGTATGTGAATCCGGATACTGGTATGATTTATTTATTCTTTGTAGAGGTTTGTATTGCATTCTGGAGTTTTGCGCTTATTTTTTCGCAAAAACTTCATTTGCATTAACAACCAGAGTTAGTTAGCAAATAGTATTTAGCTTTTTTGTTTGTGGAAAATAATGATGTAACGCTATGAAAAACGAAAATCGTATTTATCATTGATGTCTTGTTCACCTCAGCTCCGTGTTGATACACAGTTGATTTGACGTTTAAAAACTTTATTCATATAGGCATTGGGGGAATATTGAGTTGATTTTATTTCTTTTCATGTAGTTTTAGCATTGACAAGCTGCAATGAATTGAATTTGATCTTAAGTACGGTTCACTTCACAAACTAGCAAGGGGTTATTATGTCGTACAGAAAGCTCCGAAAGCGATGTTAGGCAATGCATGCTTTGTTTATAGGCTTTTATGCAGCCTAACATACTTCGCAGTCATGCAAGAATATACATTTTTCAAATTAATTTTGGCTACCGATATATGTTATTATGAATTCAATATACCGTATTACTATATTGTATACGACAGGAGTGACCAACTTTGAAAATTCTATGCTTGAATATTTTAATGGTAACAAATGATTATGCATAGAATTAATAGGTTGGCCACCCCTGTCGTATGCAATGACACGGTTTAGAATTTTTCCTTATAATATGGCATCTTGCCATACGACATTTTTTTCAACCAATTTGCGTCTCAGAAAGTTCAGCAGGAACTCGGAAATACTTAGTGCAATTGCCGCCTTTAAATTCAGATTTTCATCCTTGTTGTAATTGTCTTTCTATACTACCAGAATTCTTCTTACCTACCTAAATTAGCTCTAAGATGTTTGTTTAAAACGCACTCATTATAAAAGCTGGCTGAACAATCTCCGTTGGTTAACAACGCTAGTGACCAGACTAAGTTTTAAAGAAATATAAACGAGTTAACGTACCGGCAATCTGGTAACCTTTTGCTAGCTAGTCTGTAGTGTTACAAGTAAATAGACCTGAAACTGAAAGTTCTTTTATTAACAAGAATGATTTATGTAATTAGTCAAATACTTAACGCCTTGGTACTTTTCGAAATTTCTCAGAACTTGCTGGCAGTTTTTAAGTTGGATCATCGATATGTGATTGGTGAACTTGGACAATAGAGTAGCAATAAAAAGATATTGCACGCAAATTTTCCAATAACTGTAATACAATTTATTTAATGGTAAACTAGCAAAGCAATTAACTCGTAGCCAATCAATTAGTACAAAAGTCTATCTTTACGGTATTAAGCCTATTTTCAGTATTGAAAATCATTTTTGCATTGTTGAAATTTTGATTTTGATATACCAGAGCTTTCACTATTGCACAGAACTTTGCATGACAGCAATTGATTTTTATTTTGTTCTACGTGGCTTGTCAGATGTCGAAACAATTCAACCTGAAGTCAGATATGAGGATAAACGCAAAAAACTGTCAGAAGATTGGAGATCCATGGAGCCGAAGCTGCTTGAAATGGATATGAGGCTGCATGGTGCGGGGACAAAAATATGCTGTTCTTGTGAAGACGAGTGTTTCAACATCATTCGTTGTCTTGATTGTGGGCCCACTGCATATTTTCGCGCTCAGTGCTGTAACAAAAGACACGAAAATATTCTGTTTCATTGTCCAAATCAGTGGAATGTAAGTTTACTAATGATGTTTTACAATGCATTGCTTTATTTCAGTTGTGACCAATGTTTTAGGGAACATCCTTTATCAAGTATGATTTGCCAAAAACTGCGTTACATCGATACGTGACCACTCATGTTTGACCGGCTACTGCAGAAATTTAGTTGCTGTGGACAGTAAAGGTTGGCATTTAGTTAATTTTTCTTTAAATGACATATATTGTTGTACTTCATTTTCTTATTACATCTGTGTCTTCTACCAAACAAACCTTTTTACATTTTTATTTTGATAGAGCGTCGGTTAACTTTGATGCATACGTGCCAAAGGTTTGAAATATTTGTTATTTTAACATAATAAATGTTTTACTATAGAGAAGTACTTGCATTACGGTGGATAACTTATCCGAGCCTCAAACCCGCTCCACAGTCCAATGCGCACACCACTCCCAACTGCACGTGCCACTAGCTATAAGTCCACCAATATACGTTTCATCCAACCTACAGCTATCCCCATGCAGTCGGTAGGAATAGCATACTTACAGTAGATAGGGAATCCCGTTAAGTGCCATTCCCAACAGCACTGCCCTACAAGAGAGCTTGCCGGCTTGCTCCACACTGTCCGTTTGATGATAAACGTCAAGCAAGGAAGCTTTGAACGTTAATTTTTAAGTCATTGGTTTGACCAGACTCGGAATCAAACCCCGAGTTTTCCGATCCAAAAGTAGACGCTTTATTCAGTATCCACTCGGTCATCTGATTGATTTTAATTGGGAAAGCCCACACAATTACAATGAGAGCATAATCAACTCTGTCCTTTGCAAAATACTCATTACATACACAGCAAAATACCAACGCTAAAGTAGTAGCCTACACTGTAAATTCTAAAGGTGGAATGGGGTGGCCAAACACATGTTTGGGTGGAATTTAGCTGGTAAACTCCACCCCTGTTAACTTTTTCCACGTTTTCACGTGGAATTTTCCACTTAATTTTCCAAACCTTGCTCTGGGGTGGTACAGTACCACCTTTACCAAAATTTTAAGGTGGTATTTTCCACATTTTGAAGAATGTTTTATCACCAAAATTACAGGGTGGAATTTACCACCTTGAAACAATATTTTTTGGTGGAATTTTCCACACTTTTAAGTATTTTTACATCATGATATTGGCTGGGTGGAAAATTCCATCCCAGCAAAAGTGAAAAATGAAGTTGGTAACGCGTTTTCTTGTTGCGTTTTCAAATAAGATTTTACCAAGATTAAGGAGCTCAAATCGTTTAATGTCACAAAAGAAAGGGCCTTAATGGGATTATTATCAAGAAAAGAGACTTTTTTGTACCGGTAGGCCTACCTTAAAATCGAGTTGGGTTAGAGCAGGGTTCGGCAACCTCTTGCACTTAAGGAGCCAAACTAGCCCGTTTGCTACAATACGAAACCCACCGCGAGCCGCAAAACTACCATCAGGTTCAAAAATTTCAGTTTCTTCGAAAGTGATTTCTATAAAAAAGGTCTTCACAACTTTTCGTATCCGTTGTACTTTAAAAAAAGGTCTTCGTTTATCCCCACAAGGAGCCGCAACTGGGAGTTCAGAGAGCAGCATGCGGTTTGCCGACCCCTGGCCTGGTTTAAAGCTTTAAAAGATGAACAAGACCGCCAGCTACCTTAGTTTGTCTACACAGAATGATAACGCACACGATGCGTACCGGTAAGCCTTCCACTTAGGTTTTTTTTTTTTCAATTAACCTCAAACTTTTGTTTTTCTTGACAATGACGCGTCAGGCGTCATACAGTTTAGCTGGTCAAGTACTTAGGCCTACGAAGCATAAAAAGCAGCATAGGCCTACCACCCTATAACTTTTATGATTGTATAGAAGCAATGAAAATTAATGTAGACTATGTGCAAAAAGAAGATTGGTAACTTTTTGAGTTTGTAATTTTTGACGACAGGCAACAATTTGAAGGTAGTAACATTGTTTTTAAATGGATACAAAAAATGGTTAATGCAAGCTTACAACATTCAGATGTTAACGGTGAAGGTAAGCCTATGAAGCTTATGGAGAAATACTGAAAAAGTTAATCCTACTTTTTTTTTGACTTTTAGCATTTCCTCGTAAGCTTCCAAAACCTTTTTTCTACAATAGTATCTTATTGTTTATAAAGCTCATGGTCTGCGGTCCAAATCTACAGGGTGATCCGAAAGTAACTCCCTATTCTAAAATAAAAATGGTTTGTTTTTGAAGTGTAATCTCTTCATTTATTAAACATGAGAAAAAAGTGCATTGCATGGACTTCCATTTAAAATTCAATATCTTTCTACTTGTTTATTTAAATGTGGTTGAATTTTTTAAAAATTATTATTCATCACAATTAGTATGTTAATTTACAAAACATGATTTAACTTTATTTCAAATTTAAGTTAAAATTATTAAAATATAGAAACAAGAGCATAGATGTAATTGCTGCAGACTGAGTAACTTACACGCAAAAACTGAGAAAGTTGTCAGTAAATTTGAATAAGTCATAGTTATTTTAGAATAGGGAGTTACTTTCGGATCACCCTGTATTTTCGGTCAGCCAACAAAAATTAATTAAATTTTATCTTTGGGATTAAAAAAAAATGCAAAAAGTAATTTTTGTATGATCTAATTTTTTTTCAAGTGTAAAAGAATTTTAGTATTTAACATTGACCATTTTGTATTGTTTGCCCCTTTCCCTAACACAGATTACATAAAAATTGGAAACACCGATTTCACCATTTTTTGAAATCAGAATGAATTTCTGCCTTTCTGGTTGCACGTGTTCCTGTTATGGCAGTCTGTTTAATAGGGTATATTTGACGGTTTTCGATCGTGTAGTTCAGCATAGGGTATGATCAATGGTAAGAATTCATTGCCTGGGCTCAATTTGTAGAATAGACTATGCTTCGTAGGTTATCATTTTTAATAAAATTAGGCCAAGAAAACAGATATATACCGGTATCAGTTAGTTAGTCTATCATTGTACTGTTGTATCAGCCTTTGTTTTAGTTAGTGGTGAAAACAGTACCGGTATTTTAAAACAGTGATTAAGTAAAAGTGTCATTACTAATGGCAAAACTACTTGAAGTAAAGTAAAACGTATATAGCCTAGCCTATTTGACAAAAAAACTACTTCAGTATCGTAAGAATAGAAAGTAGCCCAGTCATCTTTAAAATGTTAGTATATACTTAAGTAGAAGTGCCGGTATCAAGAAAAATGTGTTGTTCTCAAATATCAAAGCAAGGTAAATTTTCATTTGCAAAGATTGGAAGCTTGACATCAATCTCCAACCTGATATGCAACAAGTACAGAGTAGGCTAGACTGTAGAAGTGTTGATGAGTACGAGCGATAGTACTTTTCCTTACCAAAATGCACCTTTATGCATATGCCTACACTGGCACATTCCTGTGCTGGCTTGGTCTGCTGCATTATAATTAACATTATTCAATTGATGTACCAGTATTACAGCACTATAGCAATAGTCTAGAATTGAAAGATTGATGCTAAATCACTTGAGTATAACATATATATAATTTTTTTTTTCTTGTTGATTCACACAGGTATATAATGGAAATTGATGAACTTATAGCTTGCCCTTTAGAAGGGTGCACCATTAAGCATACAAAGAAGCTTCTGTTACATCATCTTAAATTTGAGTATGCAGGAAGTGAAAACCCTTTTCGATGCAAAATAAATGACTGTGGTCGTTTATACTCTAGTGTTAGAAGTTTTGAAAAACATTTGAGTAGATGGCATGGAAGCATGCTTAATCAAACTGTTGTAAGCTTTGATGACAGTACTGTTGAATATCATGCTGATATTGGTACCGGTACTATAAATGTGCAAGATTTTTCTGGCTTAATTAAATGTGTTGATAAAACAACTCAGAAAAAAAGATACTTTTGTTAAAAACTTACTTTACTTCTGTCTTAAATTGAAGGAAAAGTATGTTCTCCCTTGTGCTACGTACAATGATATTATGGATAACTTAGTAACTCTATTTGCTGCGTTTCATCGTGATGTAATTCAAAAAGTTCCAGTATCTTTCAATACAAATGATGATGATTGGTATTTAAGTGATGAAAATTTTTTGCCTGACTTGTGGAATAAGGCTACGTTTACATGAGACTTCATTTCGCCCAAAACGAAAAAAACACATTTCGGTAAGGTCTGCAAACAATGGAAGTGTTCACACGAGCGCACTGAAATGAAATCTCTTTTTTTCCGATTTTCATTTCTGTCTTCAGGACAGAAATGAAAATTCGTTTCGGGGGTGTGTAAAGCGTGTGAACGCAAGCGACATGGAAGTAATCCGAAAGGAAAGTATGTCAGCAATATAAAGACTATTACTAGTTATCATGATGCAGTAATGTGTGTAGGCTAGTAAGAAGGAGATGACGTAGGCTATCTACATCATGCTGTGGCGTAACTACTAGGCAAGTTCATAGTCTAGTGTAAGCTATTAAAAGCTTATTGGGATTGCGCTTAACACCTAGCTGTTCATCACTTTTGCTGGCTGCTTGAGGGTAGACTACAAGTGCACTGTAGTAGTTTATTGGTAAGGGTTTAGGGAAACCTTGGTTAGAGCGTGTGCAAATGAAGCGCTATAGATTTTCAACGTCAGGTGTTTAGTGACTAGTACTGTCACCTTGAGTTGATAGTCAGACAACAGGTTAATTCACTCTCGTTAAGCAACTGGTTACCGGTATGTATGAAATGGCTTCTGAAACTGAATTTTTAACTTCAACTAACCTAGTCATTGTTTCGAACCAGCACGTTAATTAAGCGTTGTTGTTCATAACGTACAACTCAACGAAATTAGGTCAACTACTCCACAAAATGAGATGCATCATGCACTTGCTGTAGTTTAAATGGTGTAATGGTAAAGGATGCTCCTATTAATTGCGCGTGTAATTGATGCAAAGCCAAATAAGCTGACATCATGCACGGTACAAGCGCTAGCAATTCTACGCTCTTCATCTCGTCTAATCAGAACTGATATTATGACATCATAGAAGCAGACCGCAGTATTTATAGTTCCGTTGCTTTCGGGGTGAAATGAAACACAAGGAAAAATCCCGCGCAATCCGGTTCAAACCAGTATTTTCATTTCGCCTTGTTTTCATTCCGGGCCTTATGTAAACGTAGCCTAAGTTGAAAAATCAAACTGTGTTTTTGAACTGTTTTAAGTCACTTGGGCTAGTTCAGCCCACCACGATTACGTTGGGTGATGGTAATACATTTCAGTATGTCAGTTTAGTTTGATACTTTCAGCAGCCGGATGTGTTCTGCACTGTATATGGTTGTGATAGGACTATCACCAATACAGATTGTGACATACTGGAAACTTTCATTCATGGAAACTTTTTTTTAAACCATGCTTATTTCTAGGGGAATAAATGTTTACTTAGGCTTCATTTGTACTGTGATGAACTGGAATTGTGTAATCCTCTTGGATCTTCTAGAACAAAGCATAAAGTTACTGCATTTTATTTTTATGTAGGAAATGTGGGTCTGAAGCATACTTCTTCACTACAAAACATATTTTTAGCTCTTATTGTGGAAAGTAGAATATTGAAAACTCATGGTTATTCTGTGGTCTTGAAACCTATGATTAATGATATTAAAACTCTTGAAGTGAATGGTATTGTTTTTCAGCCAAATGGTAGCATTAATACAGTGAGATTATGTGGAAGTTTGGCCACTATTTCATCAGATAATCTTGGTGCGCATGATGTTGCCGGATTTAGAAAATCATTTAGTACTGGGCGAATATGTCGGTTTTGCATGTGTTTGCATTCTGAACTCCTACTGAAGCACTGTGAAAATGACTTCACTCTTGGAACACCAGATATTCACAAATTACATGTTGCAGCTGTTGAAAATGATTCATCATTGAAGCCTGTGTATGGAGTTGCAAAAGATTGTGCTTTTGCTGTGGTTGCTGGTTTTTCAGCTGTTGAATTCCTACCTCCAGATATAATGCATGACTGTTTGGAAGGTGTGATAGTGTATTTCATGCAGTATTTCTTTGTTAGTGTAGCTGCAACAGGACCCTGCTCAATCAGCTCCATGAATTGTAGGATTAGATCATTTGCTTATGGCTTTTCAGATTTGAAAAATAAGCCACGATGTTTGCCAGGAGATGTGATCAATTCCAGTGGAAAAGTGTCTCTGTCAGCTAGCGAATCTTGGTGTTTATTTCGTTTGATACCAATTATTATGAGTGATGTGATTAAGTTCTTTGAAGATATTTGGGAAATTTATGTGTTATTGTCAGAGATATTGGAATTAGTGTTTGCTCCTAGAATTCAAAGATTTATGTTAAATCACTCAAGTTCATTGATTGAAAAATTTTACTCAATCTTCGCTTCTCGAGCTCCAGATTATATCAAACCTAAATTCCATTACTTGTCGCATTATCCAAGCCTTATTCTTCAATATGGACCGCTTCGTCACTTGTGGTGTATAAGGTTTGAAAGTTTCCATCAAAAGCTGAAAAAAGTTGCAAAGCAATGCTTGAACTTCAAAAATATTTCCTTGACAGTTGCATCAAGATTGCAATTAGGCAAGTGTTTCGAGTTCAGTGATGGTTCCTGTCTATGTAAAGTTGAGACTTATGGTGCAAAAAAACTCACTGACCTATCCTGCTTAGATGTTGAGATAATCAATTTTTTAGTAAGTGAACTAAATTTTGATTGTAATCAACAGGTACATTCTGTTTCATTTGTTTGTGCAAATGGAGTACACTATCGTTGTAATGTAATATTGGTGATAGATGTAGTAGATGGTTTGCCAGTTTTTGCTTGCATTGAAAAAACTTTGGTTTTATATGGTAAAGTTGTTGTTGTTTGCAAATATGCAAAGCCTATTGATTATGTAGTTTCCTTAAGAATGTTTGAAGTAGAACTTACTAATCGAGTAATGTTTTTGCGACCCGGATATGAATCATACGCACAAGGTTTAGATTTGTATGAAGTTAGTGGCAAAAAGTTTGTTCGACCAAGTCACTACTTCTGTGAAAGTAGCAAGTATACAATGTAGCTATTTTCTTGCATAGGCCTACTGGTACGAGCATTTATGCTAATTTAATAACTGATTGTGCGGAGGGAAAGTTAAAATGCCTTTAGTGAGTGCTGTCAGTTATTTGCTTATACCTGCACCGCAGGTTAGCGAAATTGTTTGTAAGCTGAGGTAGATGTTTAATGATATTATCCAATTCTCTTCACTGACTTTTCTTGTTATTGTCTAAAGTTAATGGTTTGGGTTTAAATATGCCCACCGTATGTGCTGGGTGTATTTTATTTGAAACTAAATTGTGGTTAGAAGATGTGAAATATTTTATGCAATTTAATCACCTTAATCCATCAGTTCTCTTTTCGTAGTGATACTCTTAGTGATAGGTTTAGCCAATGTATACTTGTAATGTATCAGTATAATGCTGGTGGCCTATGTATTTTCAAAGCTTTTTATTTTACCTTAACGTTTCAGATAGTGTATATTATGGATGTTTTAGCATTAAATAATCAGTGCATAGAAGGGAAGTTCCTATGTAAGTTTGAGGGAAGAAAGAAAGTAATCAAGTGTTCAAAGAGTTTGCCTGTGTTGAAGGATGAAATTAAAAAAGTATTCAGCATTTCTCGCGATGTACATATAAAATACTTTCATGATGCATTTGATGAGTGGGTAGATGTTGACCAAGAAGAGGAATTGCCTGAGACGGCAAAGTTGAATATTGTCCTGTCTTTGCATGGTTAGTAAGTTATTAATGCCAATACAATTTCACATCAGGTTGAGCATTTTGTACTTTTACTATGTCATTCATGAATTGCCTGGTACTGACTTTTTTGTGCCTGTTTAAAATTTTAAGTCAGGTTTAAAGCACAATCGTTGTACAGCATTTGGTCTTGTTATATTTTCAGATGAAATACTTCAGAGTAGTGACGCTTCCACAGTGCCAGCTTCGTCTGGCTCTGAACAATTCAGTAGGGACAGGGAAGCTCAAGAGTCGTGGGTTTTGTCATACAAAATCCCTCAAATGCCAGTGCACATCCAGAGCATGATTGAAGGGAACAATGTATCCCCCTCTGCTCGTTGTCTGATAGTGCAACTGAAGTTTTCATCGGTGTCAGCCTATACATTGTAAGTATTTTTTGTCTAAAGTCACTTCAAGTAGTCTGTTTTCAAATAACTGTAGACTATTTTTAAAGTTTAGATAAGACGGGTTTTTGATAGTATTGTGAACTATACTTTGGTTATGGTAATTTTCATCTTGATGCCAAACTCATCTTTCTTTGGTTTGACCCTCTTTGAAAGCGAATCAGAGTCGACTACAAGAACAGCTGCTCTTATGCACCTGCCATCTGAGATGCCAATGCATCAATAGTAAAAGTTTTGTTTCATGCTCTGAGATTTTGGCAAACATGGTGATTAAGTAGCTAGCAAATTTTGCTCTTATAAAATAACGGCACCTGGTTATTTTATTTCATCAATCACTGTCTATTAGGCCAATTAAACATGTTGAATATATTTTTTCAGATATCCGTCATCGTTGGAGTACAGAAGCGTATGCATGGAGTTGCTGAGAAAATATCCTAGTTTGGCGGACAAAAACGCAACCGATCCTGAAGTGAGTGACACCGAAATAATATGTAAATGACCATGTTTAACTAAATAAGTCATCAATGCTTGCAAGAAATCCTATGCTGTATATATAAATTAATGTCTTGAAAATTTGGTACGGAAGGAGTTGTTTCTCGACCCTGATATCTGAAGCACATGTAGAAAAAAGTTTTAGACTTGCCTAAAGTTCATTTTCGGTGGGCCAGCTTGCGAAATGACGGGATCAAATTCTTTCTCAGTGAACGTATTTTTCTATGCTAAAGTGTTAATATTTTGAAGGGTTTCCACCAAATTGCAAAAACATCTACGTTGAACCCCAGTTAAGAAATACTGATCTAAACCCTCTCGTCTATTCAGTTATGCGTATGACTTCTGTCTCGTAAGCTTACACACCCCAAGATATCATTTTAATGGGCTCTCTGTGGACGATTTATTTTTGTATTTAAAATTTGATTATGTTTGTTTGTCAAGTACATTTTTTGTCAGCTATTTGATCTGCAGTTAAGTGTTTTCGTGTTTGTATCAGGGAACTTGGATGCAGAGCCTGCGTCAGAAGTTCCGTGATGCTAGAAGGCCTATGGTGAATGACGCCCACGTTATGAGAATGAAGAAAAAATACGGCTTTACACAAAATAAATATTTGAACACAAGCGCCAGCAGTAGCGGCTCCGCAGTTCCTGCTAAAAGAGCGTATATAGTGGCAAAGGTAAAGGTACGGGACAGCGGGTGCAAGCACACATTGTTTAGGCCAAGTGTTTATCTAGGTTCCATAGTATAAATCGAAATTGCAGGCGGAGGAAAAAAAGCAGTTAAATATTTTTTCTGGATTTGAATTGACAATTATGCACAAGAACGATTCGCTGGTTTAAGTAACATTGTAATTAAGAGGTACGGTACAAGTACTGTACAGTATTTATAAAATATTTAACGTCATTATATGTTTTAGAGTAGCTCTGAAGATGGAGAAGACTTAACGACCATTGAGCTCCATCTGCAATGCATCGCGGCAGAAATGAAAAAAAAACAAGCTCAATATTTCTGTCGTCGAAGACCGAATGCAGAGAACGTATCACACCAGAAGAGAAGATGTGGTCAAACTATCTTCCTTCGAATTCATAAAAAAATACCCTGCATTCAGCCTGTCAGATTGTGTAAGTATACATTGGTTTTTCGAGTCATTTGTTTGCTGAGAGTGAAACTGGGACTGTTAGATCAATGTTATACTGACTTGCAAGTGGTGTTAAGTATTTTTTTTCAAGATCTTCTTGATAGCTTTTGCTCTAACATTAACGTGAATATTTATGCTCTTGATGTTTTAAATTGTGAGTTATTCAGAAAGTTTTTTGTTTTTTATGAAATTGGAATCTTCAAATATTTAATTCTTAAAGAATTAAGCCAAAGCTGTCAAGAAGTTTTCTGCACCTGTGTAGACAGCATTTAAATTCGTAGTGTAGCATCGATTGCTTAACGTTAGCTATCGTATTCTTGTTGCATTATTCTTGAAGTTATGCATAGCCGACTATTATTGTTGTTTTAGATCTTGAACGAAGGAAAGCGGGTGCTGAAGAAGGACTTGTTGGAGGAATTGAATAATATTCGCCCACAAATGTGGGAAAAGTTGGGCGAGCTTTTAAAAGTAAAAGATACCAACCACCTGCTACCAACGGTAAGAGCATAGTTTTGGAATTCCTTGTAGCTTTTATTGAACTACGAATAGAGAAACAATGGGGTTTTATGGATTGTTTTTTGTAATTGTTGTTTTGCCTGTTTGGCTTGAAAGAGTGTAGCATCTCTAATAATGCATTGACGTTATAGTGACAGTAACCCAACTGGCGTATTCTGCTATACTTCAAACTTCAAAATAGCTAATTGAAGACTGTTTTTGTTCATTAACTTAGTATTCTTTATAACCACGTTGGTTTTGCTATGTTTTAACTGAGATGCTTTGTAGACTCGGATACAATTTTATTAAATTTGAATCGAATTTTTAAAGAGAAAAAAGACTATGTATTGGACGATGTAAGTTGTTGTGTATGTTTTGTTTGCTATTTTTTGGGTAAAGTTTTGAATTCATTTTTGCTTGAGCAAGGTAAGGATTCACGCCGAAGGCAGGACTGGCATAAGAACCTCGATAATCCTGTGATGGATATTCCAGGCATCAGATCCCGTGTGGATGAAGTGTCTACCTTCTGAGCTGCATACTCTTTTTCGATTTTGAGTTAGGCAAACCAAGACTAATTTGTATGCACAGCTTCCCTGCTTGACGCTTAGCATTAAAGAAGCAGTGCGGAGAATAAGGCGCGAAGTTGTTGGGAAAGGTACTGATTGGGATTAGACAATTTTTATTCTTAATGTGTTGGCCGAAAACTTGACTTAAAAGACTCGCTGTCTTCTCGCGAAATAGAAGATAATTTCCTCAATGTATTATCGGCAAAGTTGAGCAATTTCCACAGTGCCTGCCCTGTAACTTGGAGACTTGAGATTCCCGTTAGAATCATGTTTTACCCGCCTCTGTCGTGCTTGGTTTTTAGCAAGGAAAGTACGAAGGAATATGTTCTTTTGCTTGTTTTACGGTAGTACCTCTATATATGTCAGTAAATTTTGCAAAAGGCAGCGGAGAGCAAGTTATACACTATTCATCGAATCTTGTCAGTACCAGTAGTGTCCTTAACACCATTGTCATTAATTAAAAATATAACGTAATCACCGTATTATTCTTTGTTTAGGAAAACAATGGCATGACTGCTTATCCAGTTATCATGAAAAAATCTGACAGCGAGTTCTTCCTCTTCGTGCAGCAACAAAAAATCTGCAAAGCAAATTCAGCGAAAGAGGCGCTCGCCGTGATGGTCTGTGCCTACTGGGTTTTTGACCTGCAATTTAACCCTTGTTTAAAGAACACTTTGTCACTTCTTTGCGTTTTATGCGTGATTGAGGTGAAAAGAAGCATAACACTTCAAAGACTTCTTAACAAGCTGTTGTGAAAGCGATGACTGATGACCTAGTCATGATCCCTCGCAAAAGCACTGGCAGGAATGGTTTTACCATTTTTTCAGGAACTGAAATGGACCCCTTCCTTGGAAAATGCTACACTTGCCAGTCTTTCACGATCCGATTTTACCTTCGGTTTTATGGATTGCCGTTTGCTAAGTAAAAATTGTACGCATTTTACGGACAAATCAATGCTGTTTCTCAGCCAAGTCAAATAGTAACGAAAAAGAGCAAGACTTCCGGCATCAAGTCATATGGTAACAAAAACAACTACTTTGTCTACGCAGGGTCAAATGGTAACGCAAGCAATCTCGTTCTATGACATGTTTCAGCTGACAGTACAACTGCGTTAATTGTCCAGTAAGCGGCGATTATGCAGTCGGATGTGGTCGGAAGACAGCTGATGAATGGCGCTTTGGCGGGAAAATGTTAGCACAGCTAGTGCTAACGTACTAATGTCGTGCTATACATCTGTCTCTTGACCGTATCTGAACAGACTGCACTATAGTGCACTATCGGCGCTTGCTGGACGGTTCGCGTAATTGTATAGTCCGCCGAAACATGTCATAGAATGAGATGGTTTGCGTTACCACTTGACTTGGCATAGGGAATGAGCATTGATTTGTCCGTCTACTTAACAAACGGCACCCCATACGTTTTGTGAGTTTTTCTTTTTGTTACCTTGTTCGCAGTTATTTTCTTGATGTTCGCAATTATATTCTTGTTCTGTAAACATTTTCTCACTATACAGGCGTAACTCGTCGTAAATGATTTTGTTTTATTTTGTTAAAATTGTGTTGGTACAATTCCTCGCAATTTCAACATGATGAAACAAACCAAATTTACGACGAGTTACGCCTGTTGTGAGTGAGTGTATGCGGGCCTTAAGCATGTCAGTTATCCAACAAGATACGAAGTGACTATATCGTTGTGTTATTGTAAGCAGCAGGTTTGTTAGTGTAAAAGGTAGAAACTTCCACCCAATTTGATAGCAGAAGGTGGAATTCTGGGACCACCTATGCCCCTGGAGAGTTACACTTTCTAGAATGTACGCACCCACCATAAATGTAGGGTTATTCCATCTATAATGGTGGTTTTGTTAAGGTGGAAGCAACCACCTTTCATGTGGGGTGGTTTTCTCCACATTGTGCGTGGAAAAATGGGACCACCCTTGAAGGTGGCTTTTACTATAGTTTTCGATTTACAGTGTAACTTTACTTCAACTAGATCCACCAAACTAGTGTGCAATATATCCAACCAATTAAACGCCAATAAATGGTGGGAAGAATTTACTCAGCAGATTGTTGCGAGGGTGGTCCAGGGGAGTACCTTTGCAACCGGATCTGTAATTTTTAAGGAGCCCGGAATTTTGAGAGTGGCGTTAAGAACTCGGCATACAACTGTATTGTCTGTGATGACTATGCACTCACGTGCAAGTAGACCGGTATGATCTTTTTCGAAAAAAAGTGCGCTAAAATGATTGTTTTTTGTGTGAAATTTGTAGAAATTCTAATGCGACTGGGGGTACGCTGCAAGGCCTCCGGTTGTGATCCCCCCATACCCCTAAGCCAGAAAATAAACTCATGGGGCGCAGAATTTCCCTAATTTTGGTGGTGGCGCTAGAGAGCGAACTTTCTAAACCTGAAAACTGCATTTTGGAAACTTATTTTTGTGCTTGTTGTATGATTAAGCAAACATACAAACAGATAAGGCGGGCATAAAGCCCAAAAATCAAATAATGTTTGGAATGAGTCTAGCCTGAATTGGCAGTGCGTAGCAAGTCTCACGAGACTTTTGTTATAGTCGAAACATTAATTTATTCTCAATCCATTGTGTTCATTGCGTTTAAACAACCACGAACTAGGCTACCAGTAGCAGCCTCCAAAAACTTGCATAAAACCAGCAGTTTAGCCTAGTTTGACTCAGCAAAATTGCTATTATGAGCAGATTATCTGCTTAACCAGCGGATAATTTAATCGCCGAATAAATTATTTTGGTGCATACCATTTTTGCCAAAATTTTATCTGCGGATTAACTTATCCTGGATTAGGCCTAATCCAGCATAAAGTTAATCCGCTGTTGGTGCATTCGACCCATAATGTATAAGACATTGTTTCAGCATATTGTACCATTAAATGCACTAAAAATTACTTTTTTCAGCTAAAAAAGAACAAAAGTTTTCAGCGGCTGCGGGCTCTTCCACCAGACCCCCTTGCCTCCGGCAGCTGGGGCCTTCGCCCCCACACTCCCACACAGCATCCTCCATTGCCAATTCCTGGCTACACGTTTTGGAATCGGTAAGTGATGCAATCAAATCTTTACTGTACTGGAACAGTGGCATTAATTTCCTTTATTGTGCATTTTCTCCGCCCGGTTTGCATATGGTTAAGTACGACGAAATCGGCGCGGGAAGTCTGGGTTCAATTCCCGCGTCGGTCAAATTGTACACTACAAAGTGTTATCACTTCTGTCGCACTCGGTCAGCGCATTTTGGTCCCGGTAAGTCTTTGGTAACTACCCCGGCTTCTGCAGCTGTAAAATTTCAGTTCTACGTGTTTCAGGTGGACTCTGAGTTGTCGCAGGCAATTCGTCCCACCAGAAGCAAAAGGTCGTAAGTGACATTTTTCAAAAAAATGTTTTTTTCCATATTAACTGTTCTTTCTAGTGCCACCTTGCGCTGACAAACTTTCAGATTAATTGGCACAAAGCATCATTAAAAAAATGCCAGAAACAAATGGTCGTAAGTGCAATTTGGCTAAAACGGTGATAAGCAAAAGGCCGTAAGTGACATTGTTCAGGAGGCAAAAGGTCGAAAGCAATAATCATACATATGATTTATTCACGATTATATCGTAAACACATGCACGGCTGTGACATTATAATCGTGATAGTTTAACTACACTCATAGTAGCACGTGGCAAGACTGCTGGTGCATTTAAGAAGCTCAAAGATTGGTGGTGTTGCTGTAAGAAAAACATTAAACAATATTACAAGTTACAAGTAATGGAACTTTCTCCTTCTTTTGATTAGTATTCTGATGAGATTTCTTCCGAGGTTGATTATCAACCATCCCACTCTTCAAGTGATAGCGACTCCAGCGTGGATGAAGGTAACCTTTTAGCCTGTATAGCTTCTTTTTGTAAGATGCGATTGCAGCACTTAGGCCACCCTTAACAATCATCATACTTACAGTTTACAGCTGTGATGAATAGAAAAGTACCCACTAAAATAGTTATTTTGATTGACTTTGACGACACGATGAAGTAGATAGGCATATGTTTAAACTCATCGGCCTAGTAGCTATTAGTGGAGAAAACGCGAGTTTTGAGAGGCATGGAAAAGGTAGACTTAATGAATGTAAGAGCAAACAGACAATATTTAGAGCAAAAGGAAGTCAGGGCGGTAGGCCGACCGGTAATCTTATTGCTTAACGTCTCTTTCATATAGAATGAATATAATCGGCAGTGAAGTTGGCTTTTATATAATTTCACAGGAAAATGACTCCGCAAAAGAAAAGCTAGTGATTATTCTCTCAAAAGAAGAGCAAACTCGAATACAGACAACGCTGTTCGCGCAAGCTCTGGTTCAGTGTCTCCTGTTCCAAGGAGTGTTCTTGAAGAAGAACCATCTCCACCACTTTTCATTAATCAAAACCTTTGTTTGGAGGAAAGACAAAGCAGTATAATAACACCCCCAGCCAGCGATAATTTGCAAGATAAGGATTTCGAGGAAATAACTTGTGAATATCCCTTACTGCGCTCAAGAAAACGTAAACGAGATGAGATGTGGAAAAGAAATATCTTGAAGCGAGCGCGCAATTCTGGAAAAGAACATGTCACTTATAATAAGAAAAAAGTGGAAGAAAAACTGCCTGTTTTTCATCGCTGTGGTAAGTGTGTTAACCACTGCAATGAAAATTTATCGAATTCACAGAGGAGCAACTTGTTTCATAGCTGCTGGAAGTTAGGAGACTGGCAGCGTCAAAGGGACTATATAGCAAACCACGTGATAAGAGACGAAGCGTAAGACAAAGGTCGATAGCCGAAGAAAACAAACTTTTCATTATTTTTTTACGGTCGGTGATGAAAAAATCAAAGTTTGCAAAGCTGTGTTTCTAAAAACACTTGGAATTGGTGAAAAAACGGTGGCATACACGCTTCAGCATCGACTAGGAATTGGGCATGCAGCAAAAGATAGAAGAAAAAAGCATCCACCTGCCCACAAAATACCCGACTCAATACGACGACGTGTGCATCAGCACATCGAATCTTTTTCAGCAATGGAATCTCATTACGCAAGGAGTAAGTACAGGGATTACAAAAAATTTTTGCAGAAGGATTTAAATATAGCCCAAATGTATCGATTGCATTGCGAAGCAGTTGCATCGGAACCAGAAAATATGGTGAATGAAAAATATTATCGTGGGGTGCTTCACACGGATTTTTCTCATCTATCTTTTCACAAACCAAAAAAAGATGAATGCAGCTTTTGCTTCAGTTTTAAAAATATGAAAGATGATGAAAAGGCATGCACGAGTTTGACTATAACGAACACCATAGAAGAAAATGCCGCATTCGCCAACTCAAGTCGGACCACAAAAAAATAGCGCAAGATGACCATAGAGTTGTTGCAGTAACATTTGACTTGGAACAAATTTTGTTGTGCCCTAAACTTGCTGTTTCTTCTTTATTCTACCGTAGAAAATTGGCAACATACAACTTAACGGAATACAGGTTGGATAGTAGTGACGTTACTTGTTATATGTGGCATGAGGGACAAGGAGGAAGAGGCAGTTGTGAAATTGCTTCAGCAATGGAAAAAATTTTAACATCGTTGCCAAACAGCGTGAAGAGAGTGATTTTGTATTCAGACACATGTGCTGGACAAAATCGGAATCAAAATTTTTCTGCTATGTGTCTTTCTGCTGTTCGGAACTGCTCAATTGGGACTATTGACCACGTATATATGGAATCCGGCCACAGTCAGATGGAGTGTGATTCAGCACACTCAGCAATTGAATCTGCACTAAGATATAAAGACGTGTATTGTCCAAACGATATTTATCAAAATATAGCTCTTGCCAGAAAACAAAATTCTTTCGAAGTGGAGCATTTTTTAATATCCGATATTTTAAATTATAAGCTTTTATCGAAAAAACATTTAAGAAACAAACTTTGGGATTCCACAGGCCAAAAAGTGCAGTGGCTTAAGATGAAGTGGATACGATATGGAAAAAGAGAACCAAGTGTCATGCTTTTTAAATACGATTACGATGAAAAATTTAGACGACTTCAGGTGAAGCAAGCAACAAGAGGACGAGCATCAACCGCTGAAACAACAGCCCATTCATCACAATCATTGCAATGTCTGTATGACAATTCTCCCGAAATATCAAAATCCAATTTTAATGACCTCCACCTTTTGTGCAAATCCAACGCAATCCCACAGCCTTACCATGCTTTTTACGACAGCCTTCGATATGATGAAGGAGAAAGTGTGGATCGTCTCCCAGAGCCGGATAGAGAAGAAACAGAGGAGCCTACTTTTGATGCGGAATGAACTTATTTTGTACTCCTAATAGATGTTGATAATTTTTTTTGTTTAACTGTTCTAGCTTGTTCTAAGAAATTGTTTGGTAACCATGCTTAATTTCAATTTTTGCAAAGTTTTTCTTAATTAAAAACAAGACCAGACCAGTTTTCTGAAATATACAAAATTACAGATCATTCACTGCGTAGGTTATAGCCTACCTTGGTTTATACCCTGCAAAACACGCAATGTTTTATATATTTTTAAACATTTAAATTAGAATGCGATATATTTTCGAAAACCGCGCAAAGCGCATAAATTTGACTAAACAATGTTAGGTCGTAAGTGAAAATACGTCATCATTTAGAACAAAGTGCAGAGAGGCAGAAGGTCGCAAGTGAAGTTGTGACGTAACAGAGGCCCAAGCGAAGTAACCCACCATACCACTTCAAACATCTTTAAAGTTGTGCCGCAAGTGCAGCTACCTCTAGGATTTGAATCAAAATCTGATTTCTCAGATACAATCAAATCTTTAAACTTGATTTTCTCAAAACTATTAAAATGTCACTTACGACCTTTTGTTTCTGGTGGGACGAATAGTAGCCGGATGACTCAATCTGCGCAGAACACGATGGTGTTCATCCCAAGTCAGTTTGCCTTATTACCGGACATTTCGACGGTCCCATTTCCACAGCCAAGCTGGACGGGCGGGTGGTGAAAGCATTTGCCTGTGGACCTGTTGAGTTTGAATTGATTCCGAGTCGGGCCAAACCAATGCCTATAAAATTGCTATTCACAGCTTTCTTGTTTCAAGCGCAGCATTAAAGGAACAATGCGGCGAACAAGCCGGCAAATATATTTGTGCCATTCGAAAAACATTTGGCGGGATTCCCCCATCTTAAAAAGATAAAAAGTTAGCCGGTAATGCCTAAGCGGGCTCGTTATGGCGCTTTGATCGTTTTCTCGTGATAGGAGAATAAATATGCAACTGAATAGCAATCAAATACATACTGTTATGTAATAAGAAACGCGTGAAACATAGGATTGTTTTGATGTTCCAGCGCATTGCAGACAAGGGTTGGGTGGATTGGCGCCCTAACTTCAAAATTTTGCTCTCCTGTTCAATGGGCGACACTCTAGCGAGCCGAGGATTAATGGATGCCGCACACTCTTTTTGTTTGGGGGCGTCAGTTCCGCTTAGTGTTTCCAAGCAAAACAAGCCAGTGCTGTTGGAAACACCCAACAAGTAAGCCAGAGTTATTTTTGTTGTTAATTATTATATAGCTCTATTCCGCTTTTAATGATCGTTTGTTCCGTTGCAGGCTTCAATGCAAAAAACGTCCCATAAATGACCTAATCGAACATACCGAGACGATAGATGAACATGCGGTGTCACCAACATCGTCTTCTTTACCATCCTTCCAACTTTGTGAGTCCTCAAATTCAAGCAGAAAAGAAAAGGCGAAGGTGAGAATCAGACAATAATACGCGCATAGCTTATTTCGAACTCATAACCATAAAATTGCAATCTAGAAAGCGAAAAAGGCGTCAAAATGGTCATTATTTTGGTGTCTAAGCGGATGCACGGAGTCAGATGCCACAAGTAATGGCGTAAATGTTCGTGTAAAACATAGATTCTTTTGACGGACAGAAAGCTAGCTGGTTCGTGATCACTGAAGGTTTGAAGCTGGGGTTATTGATTACTACATCGCCATCAGTTTAATCAGCGGCTTCATGTTAAAGAACCAGAAATGATGATAAACAAAAAATGAGCTTTGATAAGTATAGATTGTAAAATATTTTACCCCAGGTTCAGTAATGAGTGCTGCAGACGTTTAAAACAATTGTAATGATTTGATTTTAAATTCAGTTGGCTTCCATTTTATAATCCGCAACTGTCATTGATAAAAAAACGCTGATGATCGACCGGTGCACATAATATACTAATCGGTATCGGCAAGCACCCTTTTTACTTGTCATTTTCCAATTTCTTTTCAGAATGACATCACTCAACCACCCCCTTGTTCCCAGAAATCTGAATTATCTGATGGAGAAGCAGCTGCTTCGCGGATAAACAAACCGGTAATTTGTGTGCTATTTCTATATTTTATTTCAGCAGATATGGGTTTCATTCCTTTTAAAAACAAACTTGTTACCTCTTTTAGCTGAACTGTAGCAGGAAACGCATTAAAAGTAAGAATTTCTGTGAAAAGTGGATTTTGTGGATAGCTTAATCTTTGCCGACTTCTCATTTTCTCCACTTTCCACTTTGCCGATTTTGTTTGCAAAAAATGGACGATGCTTTCATTTTAAAATGCTGTCGCTGCTGATGAAGTTCTGCGCCGCCTCTTGTGGCGATTTTCTACAATCCTGTTCAATTCGTCGGTGGTCCATATCTCGTGTCTTAACCGTCGGTTGGTCCACAGCAAAAAAGAAGGTGTCCAATCTCGATGCAAATCAAGACAGCGATAGTTAAAACGCAGTGTTGTAAATGATGATATTCAGACCAATTATCCTTGGTCTTGGTGATTACTAAGCGTATTTACAGTATGTCAAATAGAAATGGTTGAGTGGACTGATTGTGTATTTGTGGTGGAGGAAGGATCTTTAGAGCAGAAGGAAAAAGACCAAAAATAAAAAAGTGTTGAGTTTCAAGAGAAATATAGGACAGGACGAAAAACTGTAGCTAGAAGCCAACATTGCGTTGGCGCGAAGCAAGTTAGAGGTTAAATTCCCATCGCAGCGAAAATAAAAATAATTTAAGCGTACGATTTGGAGCGAATTCCTCATAGGATAGGTAAAAGGCTAAACACTTTGGGATGGTTTCTACAGCAAAAGTGGAATGGTAAGTATGTACGGGTCACAAGCAAAGATTTGACGCTAGAAGTTACATTTGTGAATAGAAATTTCCGTGAATAAAAGAGAGCAAGGAGCAGAAAAGAATCTGGAGAAGCCAGACAGCACATATTGACTAAAGAGGGAAAGGCAAAAAAAAAAGATGTGTCACAAGTATCAAAATTCAAATCAAATCTTCATTATACTCGCGGTGTGAAGCCGAAGCGTGTAACGAGCAGCGGGGCCCATCTCCGCGGCTTAGCGCCTTGGCTACACAGCTCCGAAGAAACGTCGCAGCGGTGGCGAGCCGTTGGCGACACTATGTCGATTTGACCGGTCCGGGAATCGATCCCCTGACCTCCCGCACCGAGAGCGTGCGCTTAGCTTTACTGTACCAAAACTCAGTTTGAGAAAAACTGAAAAAAAAACTGAAAAAGGCAAGAAAAAGAACATTGAAAGTCAGCAGACGTAAAAACAATAGAGGAGGTACGCGAGAAGCAGCCGAAGTAGGAAGACCATGCGCCTTTTTTGTGTATTCTAAGGGCAACAGGAATTGGAAATTCGCTGAAGAAAACGACATCAGTGTTTGTCAACTCTTTGTTGTTCGCTGCGGTCCAGAGTTTTTTCATAAAATTATTCTCAAGAATGGCTGTCGCAGCCCAACATATGTAACTGCTGATTACGATGATTGATTCTGCAGATAACCATCTAAGTTAAGCTAGCCCACTTCCCTCACCTTAATTTTTGAAAAGATCTCTAGTCTCTATCTTTTGTTAATCGCTGATTTCACAATCTAGCACTAAGCTGTAGATGCCTCTATTGCAACTGATCAAAGCTTACCTATAACCATTCAATTGATTCGTGAAAAATTTCTGTCATGTGACAAAGAAAAGCACTCACACATTGGTTAACTTGCGTTTCGCCTCATTCTAGGCCTGTGTAGCGTCACTGTCAAGTTTATTGCAAGCAAACAGAGAGCTCTGGGATCATGATGTAACAAAGAGTCGTGGGCTTTGCGTCTAGTCATCAGCTTGACCTGAAAATCTCAGAAACATACCACAAAAGTTAAATTCTTTATGATATATTTATCCGAAGGGATGAGTGATCCTGGCATGATCACTCGTTCTTGAAGATGAATGCACCTTGCCTGAGAGCGGTGGATGAGGGCTAATACCCCGAAACAGCGCTGTCCCTCTCTACGGTACTGGAGTGATTTGCACTGATGGTGATGGAGAGCTGGTATAGCCTCCGACCCAACAAGAAGAAGTCGTCATGACTCCCCGTCCAGTAGGCCAGGAAGGACATTGCTCTTTTAGTTACTGGAAAATTTACATGGAAAAGAGTTTTTTGTTTGTGAGTTGTAACTGTACCGACTACAAAAACCCGCTAAAACTCTATTTGGCAAACTGCAGGCACCGTGAAAAAGCGGGGGATACTGCAGGCTCTGTGTATGAGCAATGTGCATTCGGCCCAGAAAACATACCTGGTGATGTCAGCGCTGTAGTGTCACAATTTGTTTCATAAATGCAAAAAACACAATTACGCAAGTATAGCAGTGTCGCCAACTCGAACTAGCTGAACTCGATCTGTCTTGCGGAACTCGAACTTGATTTCGAAAATCACAACTCCCTCAACTTGAACTTGAAATAGTTCTTGAAAAAAGTTTATGGAGTTTTGAACCTATCCTAAACTTTTACAAGAACTACAGCACTAGAACATAGCATAAACTCGAAAAAACTATGGAACCCAAAATTGACCTCGTAAAATTAAGAATGAACACCACTAAAATTTAATACTTTCGATTATGAAAATACTTGCAAGTTTGCAGCCTTGGTAGGTCTCATAGCATCAATTCGTCGACAGAACACTGTTTCGACCATTCAAATCTAATCAGCATTGATGGTGTCACCGATATTTAACCTACTCAGTTTTAGTTGAGGTTTAATAAGCACCTGATCAACTTATTGAAGTGTGGCAGTGTTCCTGCCCCAGATGCTTGAGAGGTTTGATTATTTCACATGTGAAACATGACATCACAGCAATAACGTTGCAAGTATTCATCAAGATTACAACTCGTTACCATTCGTTATTTTAGAAAAAGAAACGATTCGTGGCTTTCAGACGAGTAAGTTTTCATGTAGAAATAGGTCTATATCAGCTGCTTAAAAACCACTGTGCATTTGTTTGTCCCAAAGAATCTTATTTGGTCCATATGTGCCTTAGTCCTCAACATTGGCTAAGCACCAGTGCTTGCTGGTGCCATTTTGTGCATGGACGTGTCCAACCGGGTGCGGCACCCATTTGCTCAACTTTTACGTTAAAGTGTGACAAAAATACTACTTAAAAGAAAGAACGCCCTGGAAAATATGACGGTAGAACTGAAATTCAGTTGCGTAAGTACAGCTTTTCGTAGTCGATAACAGACTAAGGGCCGCTAATGATCGCTCGTATGGTGGCCTGTTCTGTGTGGTCTTGTAATCCTGCGCGTTAGGTTTTCTGCGCATGTTGTTTGAGCAGCCACTATTTGAATTTGATATTTTAGAAGTTCTGGAAGCGAAAAGTTTCAGTAATTGCCACAGAAGAAGAGATGAATCCCTTAATGGGTTCCGCCTCGATCATAGATTGATCGAGTGAGTTGTAATTTACATACACACGACGAAGTACCGTGCAGGACCAGCTACTGTAATGACCAGAAATGGACATTTATCGAGATAATTTATCGGCGATACTCTATTATGGTTGTCGCTGAAAACAGTTTTGATTTATCAATTGCCGATATCGCTTACGTAATATATTTCGTTATTGCCGATAAATTATCGCGATAAACGATTCTTTATGCACACGGTGATCTGTTGGTGAGTTAACGCCATGGAAAAAATACACTGCATGTAGTTCTTAAAGTGCTGTTGCAATTTGAAAACATCTTTTTGTTTTATTTAATGCCGCGGCAAAGTCCATGAATTGCTCTGTTTTCTTGAAAAATCTAGAAACACAGTTTTGCATGTTGTTTGAGCAGCCACTATTTGAATTTGATATTTTAGAAGTTCTGGAAGCGAAAAGTTTCAGTAATTGCCACAGAAGAAGAGATGAATCTCTTAATGGGTTCCGCCTCGATCATAGATTGATCGAGTGAGTTGTAATTTACATACACACGACGAAGTACCGTGCAGGACCAGCTACTGCAATGACCAGAAATGGACATTTATCGAGATAATTTATCGGCGATACTCTATTATCGTTGTCGTTGAAAACAGTTTTGATTTATCAATTGCCGATATCGCTAACATAATTTTATTTTTTTTATTTATTATTGGCATATTTATCCTCCTATCACGAGAAAGCGACGAAGCGCTGTACGAGCTCGCTTAGGAGTTGCCGGCCATCTGTCTACCACACTAAGATGGGGGAATCCCGTTAAGTGCCTTTCCCAACGGCACAGCAAGTAAACTTGCCGGCTTGTTCTCCACACTGTCCCTTAATTGCTAAACGTCAAGCAGGGAAGCTGTGAATACCAATGTTAAAGTCATTGGTTTGACTTGACTCGGAATCGAACCCCAAGTCTACCGATCCAGAAGCAGACGCTTTATACCACTCGGCCATCTGATCGGTATTCGATATTTCGTTATTGCCGATAAATTATCGCGATAAACGATTCTTTATGCACACGGTGATCTGTTAGTGAGTTAGCGTCATGGAAAAAATACACTGCATGTAGTTCTTAAAGTGCTGTTGCAATTTGAAAACATCTTTTTGTTTTATTTAATGCCACGGCAGAGTCCATGAATTGCTCTGTTTTCTTGAAAAATCTAGAAACACAGTTTTGCAATGTGACTTGCAAAAACACTTAGTCAAACTCATTGAAAATTTACCACAACATTTATCGGCAATAATTTATCGATTACCGATATCGCTTTAAGAAGTTCAGATTTCTCGATTATTGGTATCGCCCAGGGCGTTTTTGAAGTTATCGATTATCGTTATCACTTTAGCACAGAAAAATTGATCGTGGCCATTTCTGGTAGCCTACTAACTGATGATAGGGCCAAAATTTGTCGTAAGAGTTCATACAAGCGGTAATAATGCACCAATTCGGGTCAAACTCCAAACATTAGCAAGTAATGATAAAACAATGAAATGACGTTAAATTTTAAACAACGCTGCATTGTGACGGGTTGATGAATGTGTAACGTTTAGGAAATTTGGAATTCTATTAACAGTGTTGGAAACGAATTGCTGAAAGTCGAGTCCGAGTCGAATCAAAGATGTCGAGTCCGAGTCTTTTCGTGCAACGACTCGAGTCAAGTAAAGTTAATTTGTACCACAAACTCAAGTCAGTTTGCATGCAGACTCAAGTTGAGTCTCGACTAGTGTAGGAAGTACTAGGCTAATAAAGTTGTTGTTTTTTTTTTGATCTTCCCTCATTTGGCACTATTTTTGAAATGAGGTAGACCAGGTCTACCAAGTACCAGTACCGATTTGCTATCAAAATAGCTGAACTATACCAGTGCCCATTTCTTCCATTATTTTTTAATCTTTTAGACTCCTAGTCCACCTGCATCTTGACCACTGTCAATTACTTTTTCTTTTTTCTTATGGGCTATCTAAGCTAAGCCAAGGCCAGGTTTATTACCAGAAGCGCTAAACCTACAAACTTTTATCACTAATTCCGTCTTAATTTTAATACAAAAGGTAGCCTAACTAATTTCGCAGCGTTGTCTCAATAATCTACGTCATCCGTTTAGTAGGTCTTGAACTAAGTTTAGAAGACCATGCAGATTATGAAGATTGCGTCGTGCGCAGGTTGCGTTGTCCAGATCACGTCGGGGTCACCAATGTAGAAGTTTAGAAGACCATGCAGATTATATTTAATTACACTTTCACGTGCGAAATTTAAGTGAACACATTAATCAACACTTAACAGCTCAGATGGCCGAGTGGTATGCAGCGTCTGTCTCTTAAGCTGTAGACTCGGGTTTGATTCCGAGTCGGGTCAAGCCAATGACTTGAAAATTGGTATTCACAGCTTCCCTGCTTGACGTTCAGCATTGAAGGGACAGTGTGGAGAGCAAGCCGGCAAGTTTACTTGTTGTGCCGTTGGGAAAAGCACTTAGCGGGATTCCCCCATCTTGGTGTGGTAGACAGATGGCCGGCAACTCCTAAGCGAGCTCGTATAGCGCATTGATCGCTTTCTCGTGATAGGAGGATAAATATGCAACTAAAAAAATAAAATAAAATAAATAAAGGCATTTGGCGTAGGGGAAGGTCGGGCAAGTTGATACACACGAAATATTTTTTTCCGTGACACCGCAACAAAGCCCTTTTGATTACGTAACAATACCACTCAGCCATCTTGATTTCCATACGAAGTTTGGTAGGCCAAGTTGAAGACGCTTTTAGCCTATGAGAATTCAAGTCAATTTTTCGGCCAAAATGAATGTTTTGTAAAATTTATAAAAAATACATTCGATTTGCTAGTTTTTTAGCGAGGGAAGGCAAACAGTTTTCTTAGGTTAGTGAAGGAAGCCTAAGCTATAACGTAAAAATTAATACGATTTAAGAAGTTATATGGACAAGAGAATTTCCAAAATTAGTAGAAAAATTCATATTGCTCTACAGCGGGTAAGTTGATACATTATGAAGAGGGTAAGTTGATACGGTGTATCAACTTACCCGCCCAAATTCCTGAAACAATTTTTTTCGAAATTTGTGAGCTCCGGGTCCAAAATCTAATATGTGGTTCACCGATTTTTACCGCCACCGGTGGGCGCTATAGGCATCCTTATAATGAACAATGTTACTTGTTGCAGGCCAAATTGGTGAGCTTGCCAACTAATTACATAGTTGTTCTTTAGAATGGTTTATAAGTACAAAAAGAAAACAAACAGAGGTGATACTCCTGCTCCTGAATTTGCTGCAGCTGCTGCTGAAATGCAGAATGGCACATCGCTGCGAAAAGCTGCACGCAATCATAATATAGACAAGATGACATTGAAGCGATACATCAACAAATTAAAAAGCAACGAGTCAGCCTCCATGGGGTACTCATCTCATAAAAAAGTTTTTATAGAAAAGATGGGTAGCGACTTGGCCACTCATATTATAGATTTAAGTGAGCGTTTTCATGGGTTGACTTCCGAAAAAGTTAAAGAGTTAGCCCATGAATTCGCTACGGTCAATAAAATCAACATTCCGGACTCTTGGAAAACCAACAAAAATGCGGGAAAAGATTGGCTCCTGTCTTTTATGGCTGAATACAAATTGAGCGTTCGCCAACCGGAAGCTACGTCTTTGGGACGAGCGACAGCGTTCAATGCTCATAACGTCTCGCTGTTTTACAGCAACTTATCGGATGTAATGAGTAGATATCAATTCCCTCCTAATCGTATATTCAATATCGATGAAACCGGCTGCAGCACAGTACAAAACCCTGCCAAGGTGATAGCCCGTCAGGGAACACATCAGGTGGGCTCGGTAACTTCCGGAGAAAGAGGCAGGACCGTCACAATGGTTGGGGGGATAAATATCGCCGGCGGTACTATCCCTCCAATGTTTATTTTTCCTCTTTCGCGGATCACCTCTCATTTGGAAACAATTGTCGGTGCAAACGCTCCTCCGATGTCCAAATGTTCATGTTTTCCAACTGGATGGATGACGAAGGAGTTGTTTCTTTCCTAACTGCACCATTTTAAAGATTATACTCAGTGCAGCACTGAGAACAAATGTTTGTTAATATTGGACAACCACTCTTCGCATATATCCGTGCAAAGTTGTAAATTTGCCAAGGAAAATGGAATTGTTCTCCTCACAATTCCACCACACACTTCCGGTAAACTCCAGCCGCTAGATAAATGTGTTTACGGGCCCTTCAAAACGAAATACAACAAAGCGATGGATGATTGGCTTCGCTCCAATCCAGGAAAGACCTGCACAATTTATACGGTGCCAGAAATTTCTAAAAGAACTTTTCTTTCAAGTTTTACTCAACTAAATATCATCTCAGCATTCAGATCAACAGGAATTTTTTTCTCTTAACCGGGACATATGGAAGGAAAGTGACTTTCTTCCTTCAGCTCTGACAGATCGACCTAATTCTCTGGATGCCAATGAGCAAAGCCTTTCCTTGGAAGCGCAAACGGAGCATAACGGTATTGCGGCTGAAGTACATGGATCAGGCCTTGTATCACGTGAAGCAAATGACGGTAACTCAGATAGTGTAGCTACTACTTCTTTGCCTACCACATCAAGCAATCCAGACAGATCGAATTCGGGTTTTGGTGCTGCCTACATTTCTCCAAGCTCATTGCTGCCGATGCCTAAATGTGGGCCGAGGAAGACCAATAAAAAACAGCGAAAAGGGAGTACACGCATACTCACAGACTCTCCGGAGTAAAGGAAGCTAATTATTAGCAAGCAAAACAGCTGCAGAGTCAAACAGAAGAAACGTAAAAAAGTGGTAGAAAAAAGAAGCAGAAAAGACACTAACGACCAAAAGAAACGTCCAACGAAGAAAAAGAAAATTAGTTCAGCGAAGAAGGTTCTCTTTGACAGTTCAGAAAGCGAGTGCAACGAAGAAATAAAATATGATGGTGACGAAGATGAATGCGAAACGATAGAAGAACAATGGTTTTGTGATATTTGTGCTGAGCCATATGAAAACAGCAAGGCTGGAGAAGTGTGGGTCCAATGCCAATGCAGCAGAGGTGTACACAAACCGGAGTACCGGAGTCGTCTCGAGCCGGAGTCATAAGTTTCGAATTGTTGCAGGAGCAGGAGCAGGACCCGGAGTGAAAAATTACCGCATTCTTGTGATATTTGTTCAAAATTTGCCATAATTAGGTTCTGATAATTTGCTTGTTTTCAATCAATCAATCAATCAATTCGTTTTTATTTCCGTACTCTATTACGTTAGAAACACATTCATAATAAGTATTGGCCAAGCGCGGAAAAGGGCAAACGCAGGAAAACGGGTAATCGTTGAAGCATGCCCGTCAAAAAGACTGGGCATGGCTGCGTGACCCTAACAAAAAATAAATAAATAAAAATAACAAAAAAACAATGTGCGGTTTAATTCTACCAACATATCGGTATTGATAGATAGCAGCCATAGTATACCTAAAAACAAGACAAGTTAAGTAAACAAGTTCTTTTGATGTTAGCAGCATAATGCTATCACTTGGCAAATAAACTGAATTAAAAATTTAGATGCGGGTAGTACCAGACGAAAAACCACACGCGGCAGGCCTAATCTAACCAACTAATTATGACTGTGTATGGTTTGGGTAAGGGTACTAGTACTAGGGGTAGTCAGCTAAGCGATGTGGAATTATTTGTGTACCGCAGTTAAGTGTTTTAATGCAGACTACAAACAGACAAAGCAGTCTTGCAGTAAGCCTTTGTAGATTGCAGATAGGCTGACTTAGCAGCTTAGTCCAGCAGTTACTGAACCAACATTTTTTCACTTTACATAGGCCAAAAGTTCTAAATTCAAGTTTTGCACAACCCACAAGTTCGCCAGAAAATTTGAAAGTTACTGGGTAATTGCATAAAATTTTTTGTTGCTGCTAGGATTACGGTAGATTGCTTTGTTTGTATACCCAATAGTTTTAGAAATGACCATGTTTTGCTAATGATTGCAAAAGTAATTGCCACTATTTTGTTAGTTTAATTTTTATGTACTGAACCATCATCAAGTGACATGGCTGAGCGAAATTGGCGTTGGGCTTTGAAACCAAACATCACGGGTTCGAGTCACGACTTGGCCGACCACATTTCACACATGATTGTGTGGCTGTTGACTTGAAGAGCGCAAGCTCAACCTAGTCTTCCTCGTCGATCTGTTCTTTCAACATGAGTTTTTTATTAGGCTATAACTCCTTAGTTATTACCGGTAATATTTTTATTATATACCGTACCTCACTATTTTGAAGTAATTGGGTTAGTGCAGGATTTCGAGTTTAGTGTTTAGTTAGGTTTGAAGGTTAATTTAAGGGTAGCAACCCGAAGCCAAGCATGTCATTAAAGAAGCAATATTGAAACATGACTGTTGAAGACAGCACAACCACATTATACATATATAAGATATTGGTCCTGAAATCAGTGGCTCATTCAGATTTGCACCACTAAGTGCTCACTTGGTTAATTTCTTTTGCATAGATCTTTCAATTTGCTTTACTTGTTATCTACCTGTTGAATGTTTAAAATAGCTCTGAGTATTTAATTTAATTATTAAAGTTTGAATTTAAAATGTTTGTAATCCCACTTTTGCTGTGCTAGAAGTTGAGCTTGTTCGATAAATATTACAATTAGGCAGTGGGCACTTCTACAGAGCTTAGGATCAGCGTACAAAGGCTGTTTCGTTTTGAACTGCAGTATTTGGTCCTTTCAAAATAACTACCGGTACATTACAATATTAAATTGCTTTTCAACTTTCATGTAGCTATTGGTACACATCAAAGTTGAATTGAATTCATTTGAACAGTTTTGCATGTCCAAAATGAAAATTTAAGTCTTGATATTCAGCAGTGTGTTTATATGAAAATACAACTTGAGTATCGCTGAAGTGCCAGACTTTCAGAAGGGCATGAGCATTAGCAATTGATTTTTTTCTGCTTCTTCCCAAGCACTTAGAAATGTTACAAACGACCGAGCAGTTGCAGCGCTGCGGTAAAATAGCCTTCTGAAATATTTGTCCATTTCCCTTCCTAAACAGACACTTTTGCGTAAAAACAGGAGTCGAACAGGAGCAGGAGTATAAAAAGTAGACTTTGACCAGGAGCAGGAGCAGGATCAGGAGTCTGGTTGGTCAAAACAGGAGCAGGAGCAGGATCAGGAGTCTGGTTGGTCAAAACAGGAGCAGGAGTCCAAAAAAGGCGACGCCGTACACCTCTGCAATGCAGCGGTTGCCAAAGGTGTCGGTTAACGAGGTCTAGTAATTTAGATTCTCGGCATTGTGATGGATGGGCTCACGAGCTATGTACCGATAACTCTCGTAACTTTCTTTGGTATTCCTGTGAATAAGCTTTTCACAGTTATGCTACGTTAGATTTCGTTTGAGTTTGTGCCTTGTGGTGTTTGTTTTCTGTTTTTGTTAATGTTTTTGTTTCTTTTTTATGTTGTTTCTAAATTATGAACATACCGTACAAGAAGTAGACTTGAGTTGCAGGAACTTTGGGAGTTCAAAGGGGGTCAAACGAAGAAGCAGCCTAAATTTATGATTTTACAAACTATTTTTACGCGTTTATAATGAAGTTAAATTTTTTTTTCTAAAAAATGTTAACCTACACTGTGTTGGCGCTGAATAGCTATATTTATAGTTTTAGTACGAAGTGCGTTTTAACTTTAACATGAACTTAATTGTTTAATTCAGATGTAGGCCTACTCTAAACGTTTCAATTGCATTTATCATTGCCACTGTATAATGTAAATATGTTTAATGAAGTTGCTTTGGTGTTTAAATATTAAAATTTAACTTGATTTTGTACATTTTTTTCTTCGCAATATCAGAGCTAAGAGCGTATCAACATGCCCGCCCGTCCGTATCAACTTACCCAAGGGGTCGGGTAAGTTGATACATTTACAAAAAAATTTTTACGTTTAAAAACTACCCCTAAGAATCGACATAACAAAAGGATGTCCCGACGGAATATCACCCCCATCTAGTGCTTTCTTATAAAATAAAATTGAATTCAATAGCTAATGTAATATTCAAAAGATTTCAAAAATAGTAAAAAATGTATCAACTTACCCGACCTTCCCCTAATACCAGAGTTGCCATTTATTCTGCTACATGACCTAAATTTGCCGCAAGCCAACTCAAACTGTTTGCATTTATATCGTGCATATACGAAGCTCTTTCTAAGTCATATTTTTTCAAGAAAATAATTAGATTATCAGCAAGTGGTTCGAGTCACGACTCGAGTTCAAGTCGTAATGGTCGAGTCCCGAGTCACTAAAGTCGAGTCCGAGTCATTGGTACAACGACTCGAGCAGGTCGAATCATTTTTTGTAGCGGTTCGAATCGAGTCACTGACTGGTGTCTCACTAACACTGTCTATTAGGCCCATAGCTCTTGCTGGTGTGACGATCACTCAGTTGACATGCATTGCTTGATTATCTTACCTTGAATGTATCGTCTGGTTTCGGTCGTTTGGCGTGATCCTTCATTTTCAGCAAAATTTGATCAGCATAATTTCATTCACTATATCACTCAACCACAATCCAGCAATTTATTGCTCAAGCTTGTTTTGTAACGCTAACTCTGCCCTATGTGTTGATCCTCCAACCTCTACCTTTACCGTAGGCTTATTTTATCCCCAGTTAAACCGCGTTCGACTTTTTAAGCACAGATAGGCCAACAGGATTGTTACCCACTTTATGGACTTTATTATATTAACTGTTTCATTTGCAGATCGGCTGGAACATCTTTTTTGATACATGCTGAAATTTATGCTGTTTCTTGTTATATAGTTGCTTTGTTGCCTGCGTAATTTCAATTCCAGTTGCCGTTAAATAAATAAAAAATATACAAAACTGTGGTTATTTACACAACATGGAACAGACACTCATCCACGTACAGTACTAAGTAATAAAATGGATGTAATTGGCTTCACTTGTGAATTGAACACGTGATGTCGGGATTTCAAATCATGTGCTTGCTCAACTGCCAGCCCAGTTTGTCAACAAGCGAAACGTTTACGTTAAGTTTTCGAAAAATCCTTTTATAGCTAAAATGATAAAGCGAGTCTCGGTCTTCGGTAAACGCTCCGAAAACTACTGGACAAACCTATATTCTGCGATTATGGCTGGGCGTAGAAATCTAAATCAAGGAAATGATTAATTATGATGTCTGCCTATGGAACGGTACACTCAAGTTTGATTCCGATTCGAGTCAAAGCAATGACTCTACAGTCCACAATTGGTATTCCCAATTTGACTCTCAGCATTAACGAGACCGTGAAAAGAGCAAGCGGGCAAACTTTACTTCTAATTTGGTTTGTTGTCTCGTGATGAGAGAATCACTAATATGTGCTGTAATTACTGAATGATAAAAAATTCAAATCTTCATTATAGGCCTACTCGTGGTATTACGCGGAATCGTGTAACGAGTGACGGGGCCCATCTCCGCGGCTTAGCGCCTGGGCTACACGGCTCCGAAGAGACAATGCAGCAGTGGCGAGTCGTTGGCACCACTGTGCTGATTTGACCAGCCCGAAAATCGAACCCCAGACCTTTTGCACCGATATAGTTTGTGCTCTTAGCAATTGAGATAACGGCCGGTTAATTGAATGATTAGACCTATAATTCTCGTAAAACATGCACTAATGCTTTATGTTTAAAGGCAGATTGAAATTGCTCAGCAGTTTAAGTTAGTAGTTTTATTTCAAATACGGTGGTTTCTTCTTGCTTACATTGTCACATCATGGAATCTTTACAAATATTACGCAAAGCGGGAGTTTTGTGAATTTGCTCTTCTGCACAGAGTTGTCAACGGGTCCAAGATGTTAAGCCCGACTCAAACCCGATTTTTCGAAATCGAACGCGAATCCTGATTTATCAATGAGTTTAAACGTTGCATAGTAGGAAACGTTTTTCAGGGAATTTTGTTTACCGGGCATAGCAGGCTAGGCTGACTATTTCAGAAACTTTGTTCTTCAGGTAAAACCGGAAGAACAAAGTTTCTGAAATAGTCAGCCTAGCCTGCTATGCCCGGTAAACAAAATCCCCTAAAAAACATTCCCTCCTATGCAGTGTTTAATCTGATTAGAGCAGAACATGGACAGGAAATTGTAGCAGTTTGCAGAAAGTTGGAAAAAGCTACCCTAAAAATCAATAAAGCTTATTTAGACCTCAAGTTTAACCACACTTGTAAAGCAGAAGAATTAACCCCTAACAGTTTGAAATTTTCACCCCCAGTTAAGTCAAGTCGTGGATATAAATTGGCGGGAAAGTTTAGTTTGGAATTTTTGAAATTACGCATCACAGAATTGCATTTGAAAATTCGTAATTTATCTTCGCAAAAGGAAGCGCTGCTGGCTCAGTTGCAGTCTACACTTGATAAAAACCTCTTCCAGCACTTAGTCTACTACATCGACGTCTCCAGCAGCAATCAATCCAAAAAAGTTTCAGCAACACATGAAAAGAAATTAGCGAAACTGAGATCTAAAACTATTAGTTCCATCGATCACTCTCTCAAAAGAAACCAAGAAGCAAAAAAGAAATGGATAGTAAATCTAAGCAAAACCAAATTAAGCCAACCTCAAATGGCTGTTTTAGAAAAAGGATTCAACTACGCTCTAACCCCTAAATCAATACCAAAATTAGATATTAGATATTGTGGCCGGTGTGGAGACAGGGCTGCAACAAGTGCGTGATGCAGCAGCAGTTGGTATTACCCGCGCTAAAGTGGCTGCAATTTTAAAATCTGCTGAACCACCATCCAATAACAACATCACACAAGAAGAAGAGGCATTTAAAGAACTGAAAAGAAACCCAGAAATTGTTGTTTTAAAGGCTGATGAAGGCAACGGCACCGTAATCATGGACTCTAAAGACTATGACCAAAAAGTTAATGCTATGCTAACAAATGAGTGTACTTATGTGAAATTACCGGATAGGCCTAATCCCATCAATCAAATTTCTGCGACTGTTAATCAATACGTTTGGAATTTATATCAGCACCAAAAAATTAATCAAAAGTGTTACTATCAGTTGCATCGTTCCAACGCTGTTTTCCTAGATTCTATGGCCCACCAAAAATCCACAAATCAGCTGCGCCTCTCCGTCCTATTGTTTCGTTTGTTAATTCGCCCACATACAATTTATCAAAATTTTTGTCTCGTATTTTATCAGGTTTGGTGAAAAATAATTATAGCGTTCGTAATTCTCGGGAATTCGTGGAGCATGTTAAAAACTGTCATGTTCAGAAAAATGAAATTTTTGTATCTTTTGACGTTGTTAGTTTGTTTACTTCTGTGCCAGTGGACAAGATCTTTGACCTCGTGTTAGAACTCCTCTCATCTGATGATGCTTTGCCTTCTCGCACATCTCTCAGCATTTCCGATATCAAACAAGGTCTAAAAATCTGCTTGGATTCTACTATCTTTTCTAACAAAGACTCTTTTTACAAGCAAACCTTCGGTACTCCCATGGGTTCTTGCATCTCCCCTATCATCGCTAACATTTACATGGAACATATCGAGCACATTGCCATTACTACTTTTCACACTCCACCTTCTCTGTGGCTGAGATATGTAGACGACATATTCTGCATCCTCGACAAAGAACATGTCACCGCATTTCATTTTCATCTTAACTCTATCTGTTCTAGTATTTAGTTTACCATGGAAAACGAAAAAAACTCCTCTCTTCCCTTTCTAGACGTTTTGGTATCTCGTAAAGTTGGCAATGAGAGTAATACTACTGATATAGCACTCATCACTCATATTCACAAAAAACCTACTCACACTGACAGATATTTGCACTATGCATCACATCATCCCAAACACCAGAAGCTCACTGTGGTCAAAACACTATTCAATCGCGTTAACACACACATCTCCGACAACAAACTTAAGCACCGTGAGCAACTACACATACGCTCTACATTAAAACTGAACGGGTTTCCTACCAGGACCACTTTTCTCTCGCCTAGGAAGGCATGCTCTCAGGATTCCCCTTACGAACATTTCACTTCTATTCCCTACGTCCAAGGCACATCAAAAAAAATTAGAAGAGTTCTAAACGAGGCAGGGGTCAACGTTGCCATGAGACCTGTGCATACCATTCGCCATGTTTTGCCATTACCCAAAGATCCATATACCTCCGAAGAAAAGCAAGAAATCGGACAAGGAAAGTGGTTGCAAAAGCCATGAAGCAGGCGGCTGAAGAGGAGATGAAAGTGCTATATAACAAATCAAACGATGTTTTTAAGTTAGTGAAGTTTATAAGAAGGGATGGAAAGGACATAAATGGTGGAGGTTGCATGAAGGATAAAGATGGGAGACTTGTGGTTAGTGAAAAAGATCGTGGAAAATTATGGAAGGATCATATGGAAAAGATCATGAATGTGGAAAACGAATGGGATCAGATGGCAGAAGCAGATATGGTTGAAGAATCAGTTGAAGAAGTCACTTATGAGGAGGTGATTAAGGCTATGAATAAGATGAAATTGGGAAAAGCAGCTGGTCCCTTTGAAGTAAATATGGATATGATAATGGCGAGCGGAAAGTTTGGTGTTGGAGTACTAAAGAAGCTGTGTCAGAGAGTTCCGGATGGAAAAGGTATGCCAGAGGAATGGAAAACAAGTGTTGTTGTTCCAATCTTTAAAGGAAAGGGAGATGTGATGGATTGTGCAGCATATAGAGGAGTAAAGCTGCTGGAGCATGCAATGAAGATAGTCGAGAGAGTGCTAGAGAAGAGAATAAGAGAATTAGTGAAGGTTGATGACATGCAATTTGGCTTTATGCCTGGGAAGGGCACGACTGATGCTTTGTATATTTTGAGAAGGATGCAAGAGGAGTTTCGTGGAAAAGAGAAAAAGCTGGACATGTGTTTGGTGGACTTGGAAAAAGCGTTTGATAGGGTTCCCAAAGTGATGAAATGGGCATTAAGAAAGAAAAGCTTGCCAGAAGTGTTGGTGAAAGCAGTAATGAGCTTGTATGAGGGCTCAAGGACGAAAGTCAGAGTTGGATCGAGTTTTTCAGAGGAATTTGGGGTAAGAGTTGGTGTGCATCAAGGGTCTGTGCTATCACCATTGATATTTGCTATTGTGGTTGATGCAGTGTCAAAACATGCAAGAGAGGGACTATTGAATGAAATTTTGTACGCGGATGATCTTGTGCTGATGAGCGAAAATTTGGAGGATCTAAGGGAGAGGTTCCAAAGGTGGAGAGATGCATTGGAAAGCAAGGGATTGAGAATAAATATTAGAAAGACTAAGATGATGGTGAGTGGTGCAAAAGGGGAGGTTGTGCGTAGCAGAGTGGATCCGTGTGGAATATGTGGGAAAAGAGTTATGTCTAACGCGGTGTGGTGGACGCTCTGTAAGAAGTGGATTCATGCGAGATGCACTAAAATGAAAAAAGTATCTAGCAGTTTTACACAACAGTTTGTATGTAGAAGATGCGAAGATATTGGAGACGGAAAGGAAGAACCAGTGGAGGTGTTGTGTGATGAAGTGGAGACTGTGAAGGGTTTTTGTTATCTTGGAGATAGGCTGAATGCTAGTGGTGGGTGTGAAACTGCAGTGACTGCAAGAGTAAGGATCGGATGGATGAAATTTAGAGAATGTGGAGAGTTGTTACATGGGAGGTTTTCTTTGAAAATGAAAGGGATGGTGTATCGTAGTTGCGTAAGATCAGCAATGTTACATGGAAGTGAGACATGGTGTTTGAGGGAAAATGAGATGGTGATTTTGAGAAGAACTGAAAGAGCTATGGTGAGATCAATGTGTGGAGTAAAACTAGTGGATAGAAAGAATACTGAGGAGCTGATGAAAATGCTGGGTCTGAAGGAAACTTTAGATAAAATGGCTAAAGCGAATGGAGTAAGATGGTATGGACATGTGGTTAGGAGGGATGATGAGAGCATTTTGAAGAAGGCAATGATGTTTGAAGTGAATGGACCACGAAAGCGAGGACGGCCGAAGCAAACATGGAAGAAACAAGTCGAGGAGAATATAAAGAAGATTGGGTTGAGGGTGGAGGAAGCTACAGATCGCGTGAGATGGAGAGAGGGAGTGGGAGCGATTGATGAAGGAATGAGGTGCATCCGGCCACCTTCGGACACGAGGAAAAACTGGATTAAAACTGGACGATGATGATGATGATACCAACGATGCAATAAATTTTGGTTCATGAATGAACTTTGTTTATATATGCAAGTATTTAGGTACGGTATGTTCTGTCAGCTTGGTTAATTTGAAACAAATGATTCAGTAAATGATGGTTCAATCAAATTGTTATTCATTTAATTGCATAATAAATTCCCATAACTAACATAGAAATTTGGTCATATTCCAAATTTTTGAAATGGATACAAGCAAAATCAAGCAACACACAGTGTTTTACATATTGGCTTTATACAGATGATACTGGCACAGTAGATGATAATTCTAGAGCTGTACTGCAACAGCACAGGGTTATCACTGACACACATTAGAGTAGAACATCTTATTACTTACATCTTAAGGTTCAACATTGAAACGCTTTAAATTATGCACCAGTATTCCTACGTCAATAAATGCATATAAATGTCTTATTAAAAAAATTAGAAGCACTTTCATTTGTGAGGAAACAATCTCTATTTTTACATAATAATGTTGTCACCAAAACCAACAACAATATTTGCATCTAACAATGGTTTA